>JAAXYX010005859.1:0-10392 GCA_036851915.1 Ptenothrix huangshanensis
GTTTACATAAAAAAGACGCATTTGCATCAAATTATTAAATTAAAAAAATTAGTATTTGCACAAAAAGAAGCAGTTTTTTAGAATTCTTCCGAAAAAGGCGCAGTTTTTTGCATAAAAATACGCAGTTTTTAACATAAACGCGTTGTTTAGAATTTGTTTAAAATACGCAGTTCTTTAAAATTTGCACAAAAAACGCCCATTTTTTAAAATATTTAAAAGAAAAAGACGCATGTTTTACACGAAAATAACTTAATTTTTAATTAATTAGGTCAGACAATTTTTTAATCTTGATAATGGATGAAACCAATTTTTTATAGGCCCACACGAAAAAACATCTTGTGGGCGCTACTGATTTGAATTTGCTCTAATATTCAGGATCTACATCAATTATGTCATTAAACTTTTAACTACAGGCGGCAAAGTATAATACAGGCATGCCGATAGAAGTCCAAGTAGGAGGAAAACCATTGGTCTCTCTACGCTCAAAAATCATTACAAGTCAATTGATAAAAAATGTTCCGACTCATACTTGCGCCCAAAGGATTAATGTTCTCAGCGTTGTTAATTCATTTTATTTCCTTCGCTAATCAAGATTTTTTCCTTCTGTACTTACATACTACAATTTTAACCGCCTAAAACTAATGCGAATGTTGCACGTGAAAAACGCCATTGAACAATTGAATGGGTAATTACATTTTGCAATGGTAATTATTATTCAGTGCTCTAGCAATAATCGCCGCAACGTGACTCCTTCAGAATTAAAAGCTATTCAATTAACCATAGAAAAAGAAATACGGATTTTTAAAATTTCACTTTTTACTTAAAGATTCGCAGTAAAAAGGCGACGAATTGTTTTGCAAATATACACAAAACAGGCGAACTTTTTTAAAAAAGTTGCACTAGATCCATTTCTTGCAGGTAAACACTAAAACGACTCAATTTTTTTTTGAAAATGCACAAAAAGAATTTAGTTTTTTCTTAAATTCCACAAAGACGACTCAGTTTTTTTAATGCACCAAAAAGACTCAAAAAAGACAAAAACTAACTTTACTGTTTTAAGGTTTGAAGAAGATGGGGATGCCAACAATGACCCTAATCTTCACCAACATTTCCCTCTACTCTCAAGCAGAGTACACATTCTACGTAGCACTCCTCCTACTTACGATTTGTCTTCTCAGTTTGGCCGTCTTCACCGACATTTTCGGGCGCAAGAGAAAAAGAACACAGAATAAATTTCGAACATTGACAAAGTTGAAACAGAAACACCGACAAGATCAGTTTCAGGGGTTGAAGAAAAGAATATTAACTGAATTGAAGAGTGAGGGCAAAGACAAGTTGGGAGCTGAAGCGGAAGTAGGGGCGATTGTGGCACTGGATTTTGATGAGCTGCTGGACCAATTGAAGAATGGACAGTTGTCAGCTGTCCGAACTCTCAGGGCTTATCAGTACAAGGTTAGGAAAGGTTTTACTCGAAACAATTCCACGAAGCAGTTTGAGCGGACAACGTAATTTTATCCTTGTTTTTATTGGCAGGCTTTACAAGAGACAAAGAAGTTTAACTGCGTAACGGAATTCAATGATTGGGCCAAGGTTTGACTAATATATTTTAGATATTTATTATCAAATTCAATTAATTTTAGTAATTAGTAGGATCCGCAGGAATTTTTCACCTATAGACCTGTAAAAAAACTGTGTAAACCTAAACAAAATTAGGCTTATTTTTTGTGTGAATTTCAAAAATTGCATGCTTTTTGTGCAAATTTTAAACAAACTGCCAGTTTTTGGTACATTTAGAGAAAGTGCATTTATCTTTTGGTACTTTTAAAAAAATTACATCAATTTTTTGTCAAAACTTCCAAAAAATGCATTTATTTGTGCGAATTAAAAAAAACTGCGTCTGGTTTTTGGGTAATTTTAGAAAAATTACAGTTGTTTTTGGCATACTTAAAAAACAATGTATCTGTTTTTGTGAGAACTTGAAAAAACTGCACCTGTTTTTAATTACATTTTTAAAAAACTGCACCTGTTTTTGATTCAATTTTAAAAAGATGCACCTCGTTTTGCTTAAGTTTTAAAAGACCTCGAAACATAAAACTGCCTCTGTGTTTGTGCAAATTTAAAAAAAACTGCATCTGGTTTTTTGTGTAATTTTAAAAAGCTGCATCTGTTTTTGTACGAATTTCAAAAAACTGCATCTGGTTTTTTGTGTAATTTTAAAAAACTGCATATGTTTTTGTGCAAATTTCTAAAAACTGTATCTGGTTTTTTGGTTTATTTTAAAAACTGCATCTGGTTTTAATTAAATTTCAAAAAACTGCATCTATTTTTGTTTAAATTTCAAAAAACAGCATCTGTTTTTGTTTAAATTTCTAAAAACTGCATCTGGTCTTTTGTGTAATTTTATAAAACTGCATCTGTTTTTGCTTTAATTTCAAAAAACTGTACTTAAGTTTGTGTAAATTTCATAAATCCTTTGAGGGTATATGCCTACAAGGCCTACGTTACTGCTAATAACGATAATGTATTTGTGATGAAAATGGTGTTAAAATTTATTAATTTATAATTCTGCAGGAATTAGCTAAAAAGCTGGACGAGAAACTGAAAACAAACAGGGAAGTTGTCGGTCCCCTGCATGGCCTCCCGGTTTGCATCAAAGATGACCACGATGTGAGGGAAATGGACACAACTTTGGGTCTCGCTGCCAACTTGTTTATACTTCCATCAGGAAATGCCGTCATAGTCCAGTCTCTCATTGATCTTGGAGCAGTTCCATTTTGCAAAACAAATGTTCCTCAGGGAGTCTTTTGGTAATTAAGTAATTAGTGTAATGCCGCTTTATAATTTTATTGCTTTTGTGCAAAAAATATTTCGCTTCGCTGTCAAATTCATTGAGGTATTTGCTATTTAACTGACATTATGACTAAGCACATTGCCAATTTATTGTTCTAAATAGTACCTCAAATGTTAGTAAATTAAAAACCTTTTTTGTTTTTTTTGGATGCAGTTTCGGAAGTGACAATCCTATTTTTGGTACTACAACGAATCCGATAAATAACTCTTTGTCCCCGGGTGGTTCGAGTAGTGGCTCAGCAAGTTTAGTTGCTGCTGGGGGTGCGCTATTTGCAACTGGTTCCGACACTATGGGCTCCGCACGGATTCCAGCACATCATTGTGGCATCTCAGGCTTCAAACCTACATCTGGACGACTCAGGTAAACTCCTTTTGTTCCTTTCATTTACATTTCATTTTACCTTTGTCCTTGACAAGTTTTCTGTAATTTTCAGTGCAATGAATAATTTGTTACCTTTTATGTTATTATACATCATCGATATGTAAAGAGTCAAAATAACATCATAATTAAGTCTTAATGGCTTTAAGAACAAAATGATCTTAATCTAAAACGCCTTCAAAATAAAATTACTTAACTCCTTTGGAATCTTTTAAACGTTGTTAATAATTTGATTTTCATTTAATATTTGGATTTTAAATTTTATTTTAACAATTTCTGAACCATTCAGATTTCGAATTTCAAAAATTTTGAAATTTTTAAATTTTTTTTTGTACCCGATGATTTTCCAGCTCTCCACTTTCACATTTGTTTAAGTGGATTTCTTTGATTTTGTGGAAAAAAGTTTTTTTCAACTTGGAAACTTTTTCAAGTCGCTCACTTATTTTCCATGGTGAAAATAAAAGTGGAAAGGTGGAAAGTCATTGGGTACAACCCTCCTATTGTTACAATTTTTGAACGGTTCACAGTTTCCTATTTTAGCAATTTTGCAAAGCCTCAAAATTCTTATTTTAAGAATTTTTTAACGCGTGAAAATTTTCTGGTATATTAATTTTCAAACGCCTCACATTTTCTTGTTTTACCAATTTTTGAACGCTTCACATTTTCCTATTTTAGCAATTTTGCAGCCCCTCGAAATTATTATTTTAACAGTTTTTTAACGCGTGATAATTTTACGTTAAATTAATTTTAAAATGCCTCAAAATTTATTATTTAACTAATTTTTGAATGCTTTACATTGTTCTATTTTAGCAACTTTGTAAAGTCTCAAAATTTATACTTTAACAATTTTGAACGATTCACATTTTCCCACTTTTGCAATTTTGCAACGCCTCAAAATTTATATTTTAACAATTTTTGAACGCGTGATAATTTCCTGTAATATTAATCTTAAAACGCCTCATATTTTCTGGCTTAACCAATTTTTGAACGCTTTAAATTTTCCTATTTTTGCAATTTTGATACATTTCAATATATTTTTATTTAAACGATTTTTAAACGCTTCAAAAGTTTTAATAGATTTACGTCAGTTTGCTTCGAAGGAGTTTTGGATTTAGCTCATTGTACCTTTTGGTCAACGAAACGGTTACTGTTTGTGATAAAAGTGTTTCATTTTTATTTTTTCTTGGACTTCAACTTCAGCTCCAAGGGAATCAGAACCGACTTCTATAATCCTGCTCGTAAGTGACTCACGGCTTTAGTTAAGGGAATAACTTTCAAAACCACCAGTAGCGATTCTACGGGCCGGCAATTTAGGGGTTTGTCTGGTCCTTGTGGGGTTTCGAGAATATTTCTTTTATTGGGGTACTTGAAACAACTTGATGTCATCGAGTGTAAAATTTAAATAATACGCGGTATTTTAAGCGTAAATTATAAAACAAATTGCGCTGCTTTCGATTAAATTTAAAAAATGGGTCGTAGGTGTTTTTAAATTAGCGCGTCCTATGTTTGTAAAAATTCTGCGGGGCCTTCTTGTTAATATTAAAAAAAGGCGCCCTTTTTTATAAATTTTGGAGCTTTCTAGTTAATGTTTAAAAACACTTCCTTGTTTTACTTTAAAAAATTGTGAAGCTTTTTTTTAATAATTATAAAAAAGCGTCATTTTTTGCAAATCTAAAAAATTGTGGGGCTTTCTTGTTTATATTTAAAAAACCCATCCATTTTTGGAAATTTACGAAATTGTGAGGCTTATTAATATTTAAAAAAACGCGTCCTCTTTTGGAAATTTACAAAATTGTGGGGCTTTCTTGTTAATATTTAAAAAACGCGTTCTATTTTGTAAAAAATTGTGTTTTCTTGTTAATATTTCAAAAACTGTTTCCTTGTTAATATTTAAAAAAAGAGCGTCCTTTTTTGCAAATTTGAAAAATTGTGGGGCTTTCTTGTTAATATTTAAAAGAAAGAGCTCCCTTTTTTGCAAAAAAAATTATGGGGCTTTCTTCAAAAATCAATTGCGTCTTTTTTGTGCGAATCTTTTGTACAAAGCCACATACTTTGTACCACAATGCCTACGTAGCCTAGGCCTACTTACGCTACTGGTATAAGCCGCTAAAATTGGTCGATAAAATTGCCTAGAATTGCCACGGGCAGTTGCACAATGATAAAATACTGATGATTGTAATTAATTTGTCAATGCTTTCATTAGTGCCGCCCCTTGTACCCGGTCTGCTTGCCAAAGACTCAAAGACAATTGCAAAGGTGTTTAAACACTTGATTCTCAACGAGACTCAACACAGCAAGGATCCCGTTTGTCCACCCATGACTTGGAACAATCAGGTTGAAAGCAAATCAAAATTAGTTTCGAAGTCCCGACAGTTTAAACACAAAAAAATAAGCGTGTGATTTTGATTTTAGATTTTCGAATCGGACAAGAAATTGCGAATCGGTTACGTAACATCAGAGCCTGCTAAGCCAAGTATCGGTGATACGCCAAAGACAATTATGAATGCGGTCAAAGCTCTTGAACAAGAAGGTCACACCGTCCTTCCCGTTCAATTGCCGGATGCAATTAAAATCAGAAATGCCATACTTCTCCCCATGACTTTTAATGTGGACAGATTTAACCAAAATAAACTGCAAGTTTAAGCAATCTCTTTTCAATACTAAAATAAATAAATATATACACATACAATTATTCAGTAGTTTATTGTATTTTAATATTTTTTTTTGAATTTTAGACAAAATGAACTACAGATTTCTTGTGATATGTCGGAGACTTGGCCGTTGATCAAGATGCCGAAGTGGGTTTTACGTGCTCTGGGTCACTTGCTCAGTTTTCCTTGGTCTCCATTTCATTCGAAGAGTCTGTCGTCTGCGATTTTAAATAGTAAGCCTGGAAAATTGCATTGTGTATATTTCGGGCAGTATAGTGGCGTAACTACGGGTAGATCACGTAGGTCTAGGCCTGCAAAGATTTTTCAAAAATGCACTGCTTCTTTTTTTGCATTAAAGACCCAATTTTTGCAATATTTTGCAGTTTTTTTGAAATTGAAGCAAAAAAGATGTAGTTTCTGAAATTCACACAAAAATGCAGTATTTTTATATTTATACCAAAACGGCCTAGTTTCTTTAAAGGTTACCCAAAAACGACGGTGTTTTTTTAGTTTACGAGAAATAAGATGCAATGTTTTTTAAATTTAAACAAAAACGACGCAGTTTATTTTAATTTATACAAAATCGATACAAAATATTTTAAATTCACGCAAGCTTTTTCGAAAATAACCTACTATTTTTTAATTTATAAAAGAACCATGTTTTTTTTTAAACAAAAAGGACGGAATTTTATTTCGTTTAGGCAAAAAGAAGATGCAATGTTTTTAAAGGCAAAAGCGACGCAGCTTTTTAAAAATCTACGCAAGAAAGACGCAGGTTTTTTTACGTATACAAAAAAAGATTCATTGCTTTTACACGAAAAATGCTCAATTTGTCTTTAATTGACACCTGATAAGATGACGTTTTTCAAAATTTTATAATTACTGGATGAGATAAGCTTTTTTCGTTTTATTACACGAAGCAAAATTCTGCGGGCGCTACTGATGTCACGTACAAATATTTCATGTACAATTCATGCTTAACTAGGTAAATAGAATTGTTTATTATGGAATATGGAATTGCAGAAGAATTGACAACACCAGGAGAGTTGTGGGAAGCGTTGGAATTGAAAAGCAGATTTCGAAATGAAATTCTAGAGGAAATGTCCAAGAATCAAGTGGACATCATCTTATACCCTGCAAGCGCCATTCCTGCGACGACACTGGAACATCACCGCAAACATTCATCAAGTGATTAATCAATTGCTCTTCACTTGCTAATTTTATCTAAAATCAATGAAGATCTAGAAACAGAACAATGCCAGGGAAGAAAATAACGCAGGGATGTAATTATGATTTTGACTTAATTATGATTTTGCTTAGTGACCGCATACACGTATTTGTGGAACTACGTCGATTTCCCTGCAGGCGTGACAAGATTTGGAACGGAATCTGGAGAACTTATTAAGGATTACGACCACGAAGGCGACTCGATCTTGAAATTCATTCAAATGGTCATTATTTTTTGACCTTTCAAAAATTAACAGAATTTGAATCAGTAGCGTAATTAGGGATAGAGCACGAAGTCCTTTAGGCTAGAATTTAAACAAAAAAAACTTGCTTTATTAACGTTTGCACGAAAAGTGCAGTTTTTTTAAAAAATTGCAGACAACAGAAGCAGTTGTTTTATATTCACACAAAACCGACGCGGCTTTTTTAAAAGCGTAGTTTATTGTTTATTTAAAAATTGCATAAAAAAGACGCTGTTTTTAAAATTGCAAAAAAAAGAAGCAGTTTTTTTAAAAATTGCACAAAAAAGACGCAGTTTTTTTAAAAATTGCACAAAAAAGACGCTGTTTTTAAAATTGAAAAAAAGGACGCAGTTTTTTAAAAATTGCACAAAAAAGACGCAGTTGTTTTTCTTATTTCTCAAAAAAGGCGCAGTTTTTTTTAAATTGCACAAAAAATACGCATTTTTTTTAAAATTGCACAAAAAAGACGCAGTTTCTTCAAAGGGGGAATGAAAAAGACGCACTTTCTTTAAAACAGAAATAAAAAAGACGCAGTTTACCAAAATTGCACGTAAAAGACGCAGTTTATTTAAAATTTGGACAAAAAATATTTTTAAAGGACTACATAAAAAAGACGTCGTTTATAAACGTACATGAAGACGACGCTATTTATTTAAAAGGGAAAAGAATAAGACGCAGTTTCTTTCAATAAAGATACATGAAGAAAGTGCAATTCTTTTAGAATTTACAAAAAAACGACGCTGTTTTTTGAAATGTACATAATTACATGAAAATCACGAAATTCTTTTTAATACTGGACTCATCAAATGTTTTCCAGACGTAATAACCCGAAAATCCTGCGTACGCTACTGATCGAAATTCGCTCTAATATTGAGGATGTATAATAATTATGTGATTTAAATAAATGCAGGCAGCACAGTCTAGTATAGGCATGCCGATTGGAGTCCAAGTAGTAGGAAAGCCGTTCGAGGAGGAAAATGTGTTGAGAATCATGTGTTTACTGGATACTCTCTACTCTCATGAGAAATCACAAGTCAAATGATAACAAAAATTCCGTCACAAACATTTTGTCCACTAATCCATAATCTTACTTTTAGTTCTTACATTCCTAGAGACTCACGACTAATATTAAAAGTCAATGACACGCGTGAAAAACGTCAAACAACTACATTAAACAATCAAATGTCTTGTCTACAATTGTCAAAACTTGTCTACATTCCTTGGTCTTCAAAATTAGAACCAATTTATTGTAATGACGATAAAAGTAAAAATGGACTCTTGCTAAATTATAATTGATTTATTAATTTTACGGCACAAATGTTTATTCGTGGCTTCTCAATTCCAATATTAAATGAATTTTATTTTGGTAACAACAGCTAGGGTTGGCACAAAATAAAGTCCTTCGGAATGTTGGACGAAAATTCTGGGAGAATTACATGCATTTTTGGAATTTATTTCTCAGAGAATTTTTGGAATATCGGACAAAAACAATTTGGGAAAATTTCCAAAATGGCGCGAATTTACTTTTTTGGGATTTTTGGGAATTTGTGCAAAAAAGAGAAAATTGGGAATTTACTTGGGAGCTTTGGGAATTTTGGAAAGTTCGGGAAATAACTTGCGAATTTTGGGTACTTTGGATATTTATTTGGGAATTTTGGGTACTTTGGATATTTATTTGGGAATTTACTCTGGAATTTTGGGTACTTTGGATATTTATTTGGGAATTTACTTGGGAATTTCGGGTACTTTGGATATTTATTTTTTCGGGAAAGTATTTGCAGAGAAAAAATTTTTTTCGGCCCTGGGCACAAAATAACGAAATCGGAAATTTTCCCATTCCAAAAAACAGCACTGATTACTAAGAAACTAAAACACCATTACAACTATTACAAATTAAAAGATTCAAAAATGCTTGCAGAGCGATTATCACCAGCAAAAAATGAAATCGAAGCAATATTTGATTAGTATTTATTGCAGTTTCGAGAAAATAAAGACGAATTAAGCAACAATTCAAGATTCTACGTCATTGTAAAAGGCTCAAACGACTTTAAAATTCAACGTCGTACAAAATCTAAAAACAGGTATAAATTAATTTATAATTTTAACGGTTTTTGCGTAAGTATAAATTCACTTGAGGAGTAAGTTTATACCTAATGATGGGGACTTTAAGGCTCGGTTCAGAAATCCTGCATCCTATTGAGTCTTAGTTACGCTTTCACATAAAGTAAACATCCATTGATTTGAATTAGTTAAGTGTAACCGTGCCTGAGAGAGATCTGTTCACATCGACGTTCATAAAATCATCTGAGCTTCCCCATAACACCCGTCCCCCATTTCAGTCATAACATAAAACTTTTAACTCTTTGAAATACCAGAATAAGCATCGCACAAATCTTCACTGTGCCATGTTGCAAAAAATGTCAACCTTGCTCTTAGTTTAAAACGATTAAAATGATGTGCTAAATTCAGAAAGTTTTTAGCGTACTTGTACTGAGATGCACAGCCGTCAGACACTTATTTAATCCTTTTTACCCAAGCAAATTTTGATTTGACTTAAGCAATTACGCTTCTGAAATCGAACGTCAAGAACGAAAAACGTGAAATGTTGAGTCGTGAACATTTTAGTCGGAAATAACCACCCAACAATATTTTTTATGTTCATTTTTCAGCTGGCAGTACCAGTGCATCACAAACGGATGTACATAGGCTTGAGTGTTGCACCAGTAAAATCCTTGAACCGCATTGCGAACAACAAAACTGAAGTTTTTGCGAAAATCGACAATTAGAACAACAGAACCAGTTTGCTTAACATATTGGGTGAAAAAATTGATGCTCCCCAATTTTATTTGAAGAATGTTTAAAATTTTCAATATACCCCTCTGTAGTAGCTGTGCGCGAAGCTAGATCCGGTAACCGACTTCATTTGGGTGCTACACCATAATAGCAAAAACCATTTTGGCAAAAGTGAAAAAACTGAAAACCATTTTGGCAAAAACCAATTTGGCAAAACGAAAAACCATTTTGGCAAAACGAAAATCCATTT
>JAAXYX010005860.1:0-10388 GCA_036851915.1 Ptenothrix huangshanensis
TAAATGTTTTATGCACCTACAGACTGTACTTTGGTATCATGCGTTATCTATGTACCTATACTAACTGAAACTGTGAACTAACCGAACTATCTAGGTATTTCAAACCGCAAAGGATTGCACTCTACTCGGGGAGTTTTCCTGGAGGTTATGAATTCCGATGGTTTAGGAGTAAAAGATATTGTGTAATAGAGAATTGGGTCACATAGCATCCATGCGGCGGGCATCCTGTATACGTAGGAATACCTCGAATCAGTAGGTACTAAAGGTGGAGGACTCAAGTGTGTGTAAATTACGAGAAAATAAATTAATTTCTCTAGTTACTTTCACTTCAGACTTTTTACTTTGTGGCACGGTCGAAAAAGGTAGAATACATGAGGTAGTATACAAAGGTTGGTGGGTGCACAGTTATGTATAGGAATGCGTATACGCTGAGGTCTATCAAGGAATTTAAAACCTTCAAATTACCCAATGCTCATCGCGAAACTTAAGTATTGGAGGACAGTGTTAAGTTTTATTCGTTTAATTTAGTTTGTTTATCTTTTGCTTAATTTATAGGCGCGTTTAGTTTTATTATTCAACTTGAACGGGATTGAAATGGTATATTTCCCCTTCTTGCTATGACTAGAAGCTTTGTAGGTACCTAGGTACATCTATTTTGGAACTATAATGATGAAATGTTATTTTTAGAGCTTTATTGTAGTAAAATATTCTTGTTTTGTGTTAGAACATTTTAAGCAGTTTACATTATGATATATTTAAGTAAGGCGCTAAAAATATTATGTATTAGGTACTTTAAGGATGTTTGTTGTTTTACCTAAGACAAAGACATGAGCATCTAGTAACCATCATGGTGTAATTATCGAAAATAAATGGGATCTAAGGTTATATGCATTAAAATATGGCTCTTGATTTCGTAGCTCATCCCGAAATTGTCGACTACTGTGATGAATGAATTGGAGAAGATTCTGGATAACCGGCCCGTGAGACCTCCGATGGTGTCAACTCTGGCGTTGGCTCAGAGATGACAATCACTTCCCGCTCCGAACTCAATCCATCGGTCCAAGTCTCCTAGTCCATGTCCAAATGATGGAGGAGCGGGTTCACAGTCGCCAACAAACTCAACTACGTTACATGAACCACCACAACCTCTTACAAAGCGACCAAGTATCATTAGTATAGAACGTGCTCACCAACAAGAACGAGCCTTTAGCTCTTGGAATAGCAGGTTCCCCTTCTGTAGGATGCAGTAGTAACATGATTCTGAACCCGGCTCCTTCCATCATATCCACCGTAAAAAAACAAAAAATCCAATAAAAAATAACTTAAGTTACATTTTCAGTTTTTTACAAACATCGTGTCACTTAACACGAGACTTTATTTACATACCTTACGTTCGTCACGAAAAAAAACCTGAGAAAATCCATAAAAAGACCAGTTAAAATAAAATTTGGTTTGAATCGTATTTACTTATACTATAGTATGTTCGTTTCATCCATTCAATATTTCAGTTATCTTAAATAATGAAAGTATGAAAATGAAAAAAAGTATGAAATTACAAAAATCTTTAAAAAAAAGTAATGCTCCGAGTAGCAATCGCCTTTTGAAGTAACATACAGATCTTGTAGCAACGCTTAGATGTTATTGAAAATAATCCTACAAAAACGTAGTTCAATTATTAACTGTTATTGGGAAGATAACGGATTCAAACAGGCAAAACACACAAGTATTACTGCTAAAAGCTTCATCCTGTTTGGCTCTGTGACTCTTTGACATTAACGTTCGCCATAGTTTACCTCCATGTAATGTACTATTAATAAGAAATGAAGTTAGTACTTACGATTAGCAATAATTCTAATGAACGTAATGAAATAAAATATGTATTTAAAGCGCAAAATAGGATTAAATTACATTTATATTGAAATTGTTGTTTTTTAAACTCAATAGAATCTAAAAAGCGAAAAATAGTGAAAAATACAATGAACAGAGAAACCAGCAATGCTTGAGACAAATATTTCAGTAGCTTAATAATCTGAATACTCCTCCTGGTCCAATTTTCCAGTCGTTGTAAAAATGAACGTTACCTGAAAATGTATCTTAAGTTATCATTTATTGCTGTTTAGCCATTCGGTTCTGTTTTTAGAAATCTATTTAGTGACAGATAAATACTGTAATGTGTATTTTCATTAAGTTGGCTATAAATTTTTGCAAGGTTTAGTTATCGTAAACATATACTAGCTTTGAAATATAATGCAGAAAAGTTTGTAGTCACTGATGAAAATACTATGCCCATCCTTCTATATACGCTACAGATCAGAACACAATATATAACGCAAAATCTACCGAGTATCTACTCGGATGTAGAGGTTAACTAAAGAAAAAGTTTCCCCAGACGTCATCCATTCATAAACTACGTAAAATTAACTTCAGTACACCATTCATGTGTGAGTAGATCCCACAGTCGATAGAACTTTGTAATTACTCATTTCTAGGTATTCGTCAATATGCCTAAGCTCTTTTATGGCTCGCGCCAGTACCAGCCACACTACCAAAAAGAAAATTTGTAAGTAATAATTACATAATTATATACTATGATACTTAATACATAAATAACTATTATACCTACTGCATCTTGACTAAGTAATACATTATTACACTCTTCTAACATCCTAAAGTAATTATTATATATACGAGTAATGTTTCTTCCGCATCAAGGTCTGTTGTACATCAAAGATCGTCAAAATTCATACATTTAAATATTTTGATTGAAACTACATAGCTATAATATTGTGAATACTTGTTAATTAATTCCATGTTGAAAGAAACTCTACTATATCTGCGATCTGCATAAACTACACTTTCACCTTTATCGACAAAGTCGGACTTACACACACGAGGGGAATGATTCTCCATAACAATACAATAGTGACTACAATAAGCCGGCAGCCCTTCATCTCATGAATTTCACCTGATTCTGTGAGAAGTGTAACACTTCTTGAAGGTCGTTCATGAAACTTTCACAGCAGACAAGACATATTACATGTATTATTGCATCGTAAGCTGAAACGGTTACTGCCTAGTGTTTAGGGAAAACCGGCTGAATACGTTGCTTTTATTACGAAGTCAGCTACACTACTTCTGTACGTCATGTCATGAAATACAGACCTCTGAATAGAAAGCACGCGTTTACAAAGATTCGGATTGACATGAATAATGATGGGACTATATTACATAATATACTACGTGTAATAAAATAGCTGTCGAAGTACAGTAGTAGCACAAAGTTCCACCCAATAATTTTTTCACTTCCACTTCTTTTTAACGAGCGCAGCGCACAGCATAATGTGAAAAATGTTGAACGGTAACACACCGTCAACTGTAAGATTGCACATAAGTAGATGAGCTGAAACTGAATTTGTTAAGAATGGACAGTTTTATTATTATTGATTTTGTCAGGGCAGACTTACCGAGCTGGTGTAATGTATGTGGATTCAGTTACGGTTGTGTACGTACTTGCAGAAATTGCCTATAATATCAGTTTAAACTGTCGGTAGCTAATATTTATATTCTGTGACGTAACTGCTGCTGTAAGATTCTTATTATTGTAAAAACACAAAGTAACAAGATTCAGTAGTTAGCTATATCCAATAAGTTATATGCTTATATGCTTGCTAGTGTAATTTTTGTGGATACTTTTTTGGCAACATTAACGATCTTATAGCAGAATCCTTAACCTTTTTGCTCTGTTTTATGTGCTGTCTTATTTCATTCATCATCTCATCACATTCGATTATTATAGCAGCAGGAAAAAATGTTGCTAGAGTATTGCTTTGGCTTGATGATTATGTGCCTCAAAATCGGGTATCTGCAAAGTTCACTGTGGAAAAAGTTTACTTGAGTCAGAGCTGCCAGCATCCCTTTCCCTACTTCGCCAACATCACGAAGCAGCTTTAGGGTTTGTTCATCTACACATAAACCACTCATGTTCAGAGTCGAAGGAGTCTCTCTCAAGATCATCGTGCGCTCAATTCTTTCTATTCAGATAGGTTACGAACAACTTTTTAGGACTGCTTGTACAATGGTTAGATCACTATAAGCCTCCAGTTTTATACGTATAAACTTCCTGTCCAACCCACATTTTTATGAAAGCTACAAATTTCATGAAATACTATTCACTGTTCAGTGATTCACATATTCAACATTTTACTTGTTAGTCAGGAACCTGGATCCGGAAAAAGCAGAAACAGCATAAATCACAGCTGCTGACGCTGACACTTACCGATTTCTAATGCTATAAGTGATAAAAATGCACGCAAGTATTCCAAAATCCAATATACAATGTCGGTCGTGGGTATTCGTATTGAAACTTGTAACAGTTTGGGGTCTATCTTTTCCGAGATCTTTGCATAAGCCCAAAATACAAGAGGAGCAAGACTACAAGCTTGCGATTTAATTAAGGCAGTCGCGTTAGCACAACTATTTGTTGTAGCTTGTGCAAGTTCCATACATAAGGATAATTTTGAATGTAAATAATAAACGTAATTATTATCTTGCGGACATCTAGTAGCCTATTGTAGTTGTACAATACAATAGCAACATAAGGCTTACTTCAAAGGTTAATTTGAAATTCATAGAAAGCGTCAAACTACGTGTACCTTGGAAAGAAATTAAAGCACTGGCGTTGTCACAACTGTCACCGTGTTTAACTGGTGATGGTTGTGAGATCGACCGGTTTTTAGGGACGGATCTGGCCTTGATGCCGAACCTCCAATAATAGTAATAAAACTGTAGGTTCCCAACAAAGCAAATCAGGAATCGTTGAAAGGATTCCGATAGTGATTCGGCTTCTGGGATAGTGCGACGGAAACTAGAAGAAAGTAATTTGTACTAGTATATAATAATGTAATAAATTGAGATCCGAATTTTGAAATCGATTCGTTTTATGATGCATACTACAGTTTTATGTCGTATGTTACCACTCTAACGTAATATTTGCAAAGCTATAAGACAAAAGGGGACGGTATCGTACGACACCGCAGTCCTATTACTGTACATTGCAGTTTGCAGTTACATTTATGCTATAATTCACAAGCCTTAGTATCCATATAATTACGTCATTCACTATTCACTTATCCAGTTCAGTAAGAATGTAATTACAGACGGACGTGAGTAAAGTTGGATCGTATAGTAGTAAGGATAATAATAATTATCTTAAACACTTGTAATAATAGTTTTGTTCGACAATATTAACATTACAGACATGTATGTTGTACGTGTGTATGGATTAAGTAACATAAAATATTATATTATTGTGGGACACCAATTGATTTAAAGTGTACACAAATATGGGAGCAATGGGAACAAATTGCCTCGTTTATTATTTCCGTTATTGACGTAATAATCAGGTAGTAATGGGATAATTATCTTAAGAGAGCTCAATTCACGATTTACTGTTTTTCATTATGGTGCTATTTCCACCGCAGTAGGGGGTATGTCGTCAGTAGGGTTATTTATGATTGCAATTTGCACTGTTTTCGTAAGAGTATGTGTAAGTGCTATGAATGAAGAACATGCAGTGATTAGTTTGAAATAATTGTATTTACTTAGCATATATGGGAATTTAGCAGGGTAGGCATTGCGTTGTGATTACTGCAGTTGTCAGTTTGGAAAGTGATAGAATTTTATTTTATTTGGGTTTGCTATTGTTGGTTGTGGGTACATACATATTTTGTTTTAGCAAACTGTTCTATGATAATTAGTTTGTAGAATGTGGAGTGGTCTAGTGTATTCATTAATTAATGATATTCAGTAATTATTTCCCCGTTCCAGATAGACTAGTTAATTGTTGTATACTGATTTTCGAGTTCCGTGAATATTTTGGTGGTTGCTCCGTGACTTTTAATGTGAGAATTTTCGGTTGTTTTCTTGTTTATTTTGTATTTCATATTGTTACTCTTTCAAGTATTTTAATAATGTTAACGTAACTTGTTGTATTTTAGGATTTTATAATAGTTACATACGAAGGATATATCCTTTGGATTGGCTTCGTCGGCTTGTAGATAGCTAGTATTGTAAGCGTAAATAAAAGAGGGACATTTTATAAATGATAGCGTCTTTACTGAAAGAATGGTGCCATTTCTGTGACATACACACTTAACCTAGGTATGTTAGAGATAATTATTTATTGCTATTGCGATTGCAGTAAGTACATTGTTAATAATAATACTAGATTACATGTGGGTGATTAACACTTCATTTCATAATTATTGGATGCTAGGTGTGGAAATATTCTCGTTGAGAAAATATCGCATGGACGCATCGCAATATGATCAGAGTCAAAGGTCAAGTTGAATATCAGTTATTTTAAGCAAAAGATGTAGTAATTAACTATTGTCATCGTAGAATTGTTTTGATCATGATCAATCAGAATCATTTCAATACCAACACATCACATCAGATGATCACATCGAGAACTCGGAGGAAACATAAATAAAAACTTCTATTGAA
This sequence comes from Ptenothrix huangshanensis, assembly GCA_036851915.1. Classification (NCBI taxonomy): domain Eukaryota; kingdom Metazoa; phylum Arthropoda; class Collembola; order Symphypleona; family Dicyrtomidae; genus Ptenothrix; species Ptenothrix huangshanensis. The sequence continues at coordinate 6,505 of JAAXYX010005860.1, forward strand.
CCATATCATGCCTTAAATGAGATCTGCTCAACATCATCGTACTCAGTGCCGATGATGAAACGTAACATTTTATGGAAACAAAAAATGCTGAGTGATGACTCCGTTACGTACACAGCTACACACTGCATTACCAAAAATGTCAAAATGTGGTTTTGTGAAACATTTCTGTATGTTATTGATTAACGTAGTGGTGTAAATATACCTAGCATTATTATACAACAACCAAAGTAAGATTGACGTACTTAATATTAGTTTCATTTGAGCAAAAATACACGTAAGATAATCCCGTGAAGGGATGCACGCAAACGTCAACGGTTAAGGCATGTCTTTGCTTCTGCTCTTGAAAGTCTCTTTAAATAGCAGAAAAGCTGTAAAATAATAATAATATACATAATAATAATTACGTAAATATTGAACTATGTAACTAATATTTGAATCTAATAAGGCAACACCGGTGCATTCTAAACCTTAACATTTCTTGTACATATTGTTATAGGAGATAGAAATATATAGGTATACTAACTTATTATTATTATATAGTAGTTAGGTAAGTAAGGTATTATCATACATTCTTCAATAATTACACGACGTACATACCTCTTGGAGTACCTAACTCTTACTGCATTGTACTGTATATAGTATCATAAGCGCTATTATGTATGAACTATTTTAATTACAATTAAGTTGTTGAATTTAAAAATTGGAGCAAATGAGAGCGAAATTGATGCAATTATATTGAACTAGGTTGTAAGTGTTTGATCACTATATTAAAGTTTATTGTAGTCAGTCCTTCCAACATACTATTGTTCATTACTGCAATTTAACTTATCGGTGGATGATAATTAATTTTTTCAAGTTGCTAGTTGATACTATATAAACACGAAGATATTGATTAATGAATCAGCCATAAAATAACAAAATCGTTTCAGGATTTTAACTTCGAATGTATAAGGATATATGGGGAAAATATTGTGTACATGAAAATGAAACATTACAATAAAAATATGTGGTATCATATTCATGAATGCATTTTAAAAAATTGTACATATGAAATGACCAATAATGTTACCCCTTCTTACTTGTTAAGTTCCAAGGATGCAATGCAATGAAAATTTATGGACATGAAAAATTGTCATCATTATTATTGCGCTATTGACTAGCTTACATTGAATTTTATGAAACTTTGAGAAATATTACTAATAAAAAATTCAAAATTTTGCTTGTTGCACTTGCTGGAAAACGCTGCCTTTGAGTCATGTCATGATTATACAAGTGACTTAAAAAATGTATTTTGAATGCTATGCGTTTTATTTAGTCTCATTTTCCATGATTAATTTTGAATTTTTTGTTTTAAACTTTTATTATGCTTGTGTGAATCGTTAAACTTAAAAATAAGCAAAATAGAATACAAATGATGGATATAGGTTGTCCACTGTAATCGTAATTATTGGGAACAGCCAAAGTAATCAAATTATTCGGAAATAATTAGGTCCGTTCCAGCGTCTAAGGTCACTCCAGAAAATCTTTTCCTGTATTTCAAGAAGTCAAAAAAGAACATTGTACTCACATGATTAGTTACAAGTTACAACATTAGATAAATTATCCCAGTTGTATCCTTACGTTTGAATTCCCAATGTTTTATCGAGGAAATTAATCCTCAAGTCATCAAGGACCAAAGTTTTGGGGTCGAAAATAGGTGTGAGTCCCGTGCGGGTGTAGTGAAAGATAACTTGAACTTTCTCGGAAACAGAAGGAAGGAAGGCACTTGGTATTTCAGCAAATGAACTCAGACTAGACCCGGGTAGGATTTCTCCCCTAAAACGTTAGAAGCAGGAATGTCGTGGTCAGAAAGAACATCAAAGAAGGTCCTAAATCCTTCACATGGATTAATTACGATTATGAGCTATAAAGCGACTATAAAGTTGTGGTAGATCTTACTCAGCTAATATAAATGCTTCTGTCTTAGTACCATCTTGTCTTCGGAGTTGGACAGTAATTCTCCCGTGATCAATCTTTGTCTGACCAGCATTTACAGTGGATTCCAAGTGAGCAGCTTGAACTACGTATCATGCAGTGAAATAATTACAATTACAACAAGTAAGCGCCACTAGCTTTTACTTTCTTACATTATGGTTTGTCGTATTTGCACGAGAAAGGAATTTGTGTTTGGTCCAGGGGTTGTGGTTAGCATATATTGCACATGTAACATACCTTTACAGATAGTTATGTAGGGAAATAGTAACTAGATCTTATTTACGTTGAAGGAATTTCAATACAAAGTAATTACAAAACTTACGGCAGTAAGATGCTGCTTCGGCCGTATGCAAGAAATATTTGCCGTTGGCTGCAGTAGCTTTAAAGTTTTCATTTTCATACCCAATGACGGTACATCCGGATCCTTGACAAGTTTTGTGACATGTGCCTCTGTTGGAATATGGTTTAAAATAGATTTTCCATGAATCTCAAGGATGCATTTTAAGTGCAGGTGTAATGTACTTTAGGTAAAAGGTTTCTTACTTTTCAAAAGTTTTGTAATCTGCACAGCTGTATGCTACATATGGACACTCACTCTTCAAAGCCTCGGCCCAATATACTGAAGCACGAGCATGACTGCAGGCGTAATTTGAAATTGCTCCTACAATCATGAGATCAGACAATCGTTTCGTTCGTATAAAAAGTCAAAGTCAAGATAAACCAACCGGACCATGAAGGGTTGGTTTACTATAGTATGTTTGTATTTCCGAAACTCACCGGGAAAATCAAGAGTAATCAGCTCGACGAGGGATTTCACAAGACTTCCTAGCATGTCCTTGCATCCGGGTTGCACGTCTCCACCATTAGGGTAAATATCTTGGTGACCCACTGAAGATGTCATTCCGAGTCCGAGAGATAAACCGGCATTACCGTTGGTATGGATGCCTTCAACAAAGAGTGCGTCACCCTCATCGAGTCGTACCATTTTGTCTGTTCCTTCGAAGTAGGGCTGTGTTGGGTCCAATGCTTTGGGAATTTAATTTTTAGTAAATGTGTGAGCTCTTTCATTTAATTTAAAAGTTTTTACGAGTTTCTTACTAATTACAACCACGTATACAATTATTACAACAATGTTATCTAGGTACCAGTCAAACGTCCGATTCCGGGAATACGGCTTCCAACATATCCACAAATATGTGCTCCCAAACTGTGACCGATCAAATGAATTCTGCCGGTGGTGAGTGGAGTTTTTTCCAGCAGAAAGTCAATGAAGCTGTAATATAAAAGGAGTATAAAAATCATTCAATATTTTTTGATCGCTAGAGTTGGGGGAAAGTTTCTGCAATCGTTTTGCTAACATGGCTATTTGAGCTCCAATCAGTCGAGCATTTCCCACAGCGCTGAGGTAGTTCTTTTTTGCACCTGGAGTCCAGTCGATAACCAGTACGTTCAAATCTTCCTGTGAAAGAAAACATGTAAGACGTGAGAATCCACAAGAAATATTTGCAGTGGAGCAGTCGTGACCTACACCTACATAATTAATGGTGTAGCAAGTGCCACTTGAAAACGACCCAATATTTTCCTCCGCACCACACTCTCATTTGTTGTTGTCTTACACTTTACTCCGTAGACTAGCAAAAAATGGTAGGTTTCAGTTTGCAACTTCCACATCGATGTGTATGTATAAATAAACAAACTTACTTTTTCGAGGAGGGCATTTTTCGTGTCTTTAACCCACTGTGTTTCGCCACTATCTGTCCACCCATGAACGATAAAAACAGTTCGTCTATCACCGCTGAATTGGGAGAATTTCAGCATTGCATCTTTCCCTGGCAGAAGTTCTTCCGCTTCATCCTTTGTTTTCCTGAACAATAAAAACAGTATTATAGTAAAACTGTCATTCTCGTAAT
>JAAXYX010005861.1:0-10388 GCA_036851915.1 Ptenothrix huangshanensis
AATCAATAAAAAATGAATCCTTCAAATTCAAGTCCTTCAACTCTCAAGTCGGAAGTCAAAGTCAACGAGCGTTAGACGAAGGATGCATCGAAAATATGACGCAACTATCAACATAGACATAGCATTAAAGTAACCAAAATTTGATGTTATTGAAATAAAATGCAATCTACCGTTCCATTTATATTCGTGACTTATTTTATGAACCTGAGTCAATTTAGTTAGCAATGTCATCAGTTATGAACTACCGTAACGGACCGAAATGAACTCGGCATCTGACTTCATATTTCTGATTAATAATATAACCCAATTAGACCTGCAGCCTTACAGGTACTGACACAAAGTCTAGCTCCATCGCAATCACAGGACCTTAAACTCTCCTGGCATTTCATGCGAATTATTATGTTTTTCTGTTCCCATTCCAAATGACGAACATCTTACAGCTACGGCTGCAAGCTACCTCTGCTATAAGAACTGAAACTCATGAATCATGATGACTCATTCCTGCTATTTGTCCATAAACATTTTCATTTTATATACCTACACCTTTTCCGCAACCAAACAAATAATGACATACCTAGTTTGTTAACATGTATATGCGTACATTAGCATTATTTATTGTACCCAGTCCTATGGCTGATGGTTGACTGCTACATGACCACGATATAATGGCGCTTTCTACATTTTTACCCCCATCGGACGATTTACTTAAAACTTTTGACACTAGTTGATTTGAATGTTGAACAGAAAGTACATATCTCCAGTAAAATTCTATTCCAGCTCCCGGATCCAAAAGGTGAGATCCAAGTCCAACTATTGACAGTACCCCGTACCAGTCACAGAAGTCTTGATCTACAGGACTACTGACATGCAACATGCATTATGTTACACAACTCCAGCTACATCCAACATCGTGAATTGTGGCATTCGAACAAGAATAAACGGCATCAAACACTTATATAATGATTCAGTCCTAACCCTTCTACATGAATTACAACCCCAACATTTTTCAACTAGACAGAAATACATGGAAAATGAGTTTGTACACGTTATTTATTTCCAATTCCAGCTTAACCTTAAACAAGTTCCAATGGGATACAAAAAAACCTTGTTGACTCACCTGCTTTGGTGATGATTCCACCTCTGGACTCCGGTGTCAACAATGGTTGACTTTCCTCCGACATTTTACCCTTACTGATTTGACACTCCTCGATATACAACTTAATGACTAATTAATTCTGATTCATTTTAAGCAATAATTCAATATCTTTGACTTGATACAGCTCTAACGCTAACGGGAGCAGAACAGTATAGAATTTAATGTTCAAGTATGATATGACCTCAAGGGAAGGAATAAGGAATGTAAATGTAATGCTAATGTCTCAATGTATCGTATTCGTATAGGATTGGATTGGATTGATATTGTGTACTGTTTGTTAAGTTGCTCTTGGTAGATCTTAACTCTTAACTATCAAATATCCTATATAATATTGTTCAGCGGAATCTGAATTATATTAGAGTAGACTGTAGTGTAGTTGTAGTCACTCACAGATCCTCTAGCACTGTAAACCAAATAGTTGACTAGTAGATTTTCGATGAGTCGAGGACAGCGCACACTAGTACTACTAGACTACACTCAGAGTCACAGTCACAGGACAGCCAAACCAATTCCCGATCCCAACAACATCAACTTACAAACCTCAACTACTATGCACTTTTAACTTACAAAGTAAAGTTTCTCATAACAAGTTTTTCCCTCTATCTCTACACTTTGCACAGTACGAAGCCAATACAAGAGACTAAAGAGCCTGGGCGAGAGAGAGATAGACAAACTGAATACAATACGATAACGAAATCAAATAGGAAACACGAATGCGAACACAATCACAATAAGAAGACTAAGAAGACGACATAATACGAACACCAAGTATGAAGAGAAGAGGGTATGGACATGGACACAAAGGACGTATAAGTATACAGCTTCAATTTGCGAAGGTAACAGTAGCTAATCAACCAGCAAAATCACCTATCTGCAGCTGGGAGTCGTGGGCAAAACTGCTAGTAAATGGGTGGGCAAACATGCATTTTTGATCCTAAGCAAATCATGATGATTAGGTGCTAAAAAAATAAAACTATAGTATAATTACTTAATTCACTTAGTACTTTGTCAACTGCTTTATTTTGGAATTGCTACTTAGCCTGTTTTGCTTTTCGCCCCTGGAGACTGTAAATGGAGAGCTTAGTTGCACGGATGGCGTGACCAGATTCAAAAGCTTTTATGTGAGAATTATTAAAAACTAGAAAAATGTTGCAGGTCATCAAAACTCGTGATTTCTTTCGCTCATGCGCCCTTCATAGTCATGTAAACGTCCCAAGATTTTCCACATTTTCCCACATGCTACCAAAACAACCTAAGACCAACACCGAAGGAATGACGGATCTTCAATCTTCAGATGAACAAGAGCAAATAAAAAATGTCAAACTGACCAAAGATCATGAGTGTGCAGGTGAATTCAGATTCAGATCCAGGAGATCCAGCAAACTAAGAAAGAAAGGAAGAAAGTCTTGTCGAATCCTAGATTTGAAACTAATTTCCCGAGGTGATACCAGCATCCAATTTCCAATTCCCTAGTTTAAATAGGGGTAGAAAGTCCATGTCCATGTCCATATCTATGTTTATATAAATATATGTTCTGATGCAAACAAAGATGCGACGCAATTTTATTGACTATCGACACAGGGATTTTAATGGGGAAAACCCCAGGAAAAATTGCGGTGTAATTTAATGTAAATGGTACATATTTATGTAGGAAGGTTCTATTTTTATCTGGTAATTTAATCCGCAACAAACAGTTTTAAAAAGACATTTCATTTACTGCCAGCTGCTAGATTTTCAATTTCAATTTCTATTTCAGTTTAATTACTTTTTCTTGTTTGTCATTTTTTGTGATTTGATTATTTGATACCACGATCGGTTTGTAGTTGTGGTTGTCCGTTCCTAATAGTATGATGACTTGTATCATGTATAGGTACTTCACATTTGCTTACACGCGGACAGCCGTCGTATTCCTTTAAATTACATTATTATCATGGGCTTCAAATTAAATAATTAAATTAAGAGAAATTAATCCACGTGCTTTCTTTCTTACCCCTCCTGTCGAGCTAGGTAGGATCAGTACCTACCTTATTGTTTGATAATGTAGGTACTTTTGTTGTATAGTAGTTGATGGAAACTAGCTCTTGATGAATTATATGGCATCTTCATTGTTTAACTTCCAACGTGGATCGTTATTGTTATTCGTGATGACGATCATGATCATTCATGTGTAGGACTATATGTCTGTGCTATGATATGACTGTGACATGACATCTTTTCAGACTCAGTTCAGTGATAACAAGATGTGGATCTTGCCTTCAATGCTGAAATACAATACTTGGACTGGCTGAGAGGGCTGAAATGTGAGATGAATTAATTACTGGTGCGTGTCCTCGTCATCATCTGCTTGTCATTCTATTTACTTCATCTTTCTCAATTCCAATTTCGAGTTACGATTACAACTGGCTTGGCTTGAGTAAGTAAAGGTTAGATAATGTGAGGAACCAACTTTGCTAGATTGATTTTAATGAAAGCGTAATTTGAGTAGTAACAAGTTAAAAGTTGGGTGACTGGGTAAAAAATAAAACAAATAATGTTATATTTTCCTGGTATCTTATTGGACGTGAGGGAATGTAAGTTGTAAAATTATGAACTGTATCTTTGATTAATGTGTATGTAAACATAGGGGTATTGCACACTAAATAATATTATCTCTCATCACATGTCATCAAGTTTGTTTACTTCACGGATGATTGTGATTTGTTATTGTATCTGGCTGTTTTTATATACACAGCTTTTCTACAATATGATCACCTTCTCTACAGGACTCTTAGTCACTTTTCAGTATTCTAAAGCTTAGTATAAATAAATACTATCAACTAATCACCGCTACGTGATACCGAATAATGATCAAGGCAGTGATCAATGGTATGCTAATATCAAGTAATTATCAGTACACACAATGTTGGTAATCAAAATTAATTATAATAGTCAGTGTAATAAAAACTCTCAAAAGTCAAAGCTGTAGCTACAAGTACTGCTCTGAAATGACAAATAAATGATGGCGTAAACATGGTAGTGGCAAAATTTGATTCTTTTTATTGTGACTCGAAAGTAAGAAACGTTTCTTGAATTTTTGCAATGATTGCAAAAACTGGAACAGAGTATAACAACAATAATTCAAAGGCAAAACAGAGAAATGAGCTACAGGAGAGTAACATTAAATAATACAATATAATTATTATAAAGCTCATGAAAATAACAGCGTCTGGCACACAAAAAAGTAATGGTAAACTATTACTTTAATTGTGGCGATAAGAATAATATAATAATATGAAGTCTGCCTGTTCGTATAAATAAAATAAAGATTATATTCTTTACGACATACGAAATATTTGTAATTATATTTAATTACTAAATAATAATAAATCGTTGATGTGTGTAAAGGTAAAAAGTAAAAACTTAATGGAACAATAGTGACAATATATATTTTGTTAGTCTGTAAATAGAACACAGATAAATGATAATTTAATTATTAATTATATATATTTTTCGCAACGCACCATCATATATATTAGTTGTATATATGTATTATGTATACGTAGTAATTATGTAAGTTTTAAAGTTTTAAGTTTAGGCCTGTCTGTCATCAGAAGAGAAAATTCGAAAATATTGCTGAAGTTAAGAGTACGAGTTAGTTCGTAAGTATTTTTTTTATATAATAATAATACAGGAGACGGAAGGTGAAAGTATTTACGCGAAGTAAATCATTTCGGCGGTGAAAGTTGTTACGTTAGAAATTTGCGTTGCGTCACGGGTAGAAAAAGACAGGAGCAGGAGTGCTTGTAGTAGTAGTAGAGTAGTCCATAAATATTACTTCCTTGCCAGTAATTTTTTGCAATTTTCTTAAAACGTCCCTTTCCATCATTCCATTTTCTTTTAAAGTTTATTATTGTTTTTTATTTTCGTTATTTTAAAATCTTGATGTGATTTAAATTGATTAAGAATAATTATATTATTAATTAATAAACGTTGTGACTACAGGTAATGCGGTGGAGGAGGGGTAATACTTGCGTATCTATTAAACGTAGAGTAAACGCGTTGGTCCCGTTGTAAATTTTTCTGTCTTGGTCTGTCGATTCAAAAATGATCAAGCATTAACTTTATTTATATATAAATTTACAATTATTTACCCTGAATAATCGAATCTCGTCGATTATCATAATATTTATTTATCAAAATATTTTATTTATCCATAGACTTACCTATTGCGCCCTAAACTAGAACTAAATTTATCATCGCCTAGATCAAGTAGTAACTCTTCACTAAATTTAGGTGAGTCGGTAAGCTCCACAAATATCTGGCATCATTTTTTCTTGCTGCTGCTGTTGTGGATGTGATGATGGCTGCGGGACTGGCGGGTCTTTCGGTGGGTCAACCATAGTTGTTGGTTGCTGTGTGACATGTATCTTATTTTCTAGCAACTGCTTAAAGGAAATAGAAAATAATTCTATTAACGTCAGCCCCCCGAATACAATACAAGATTTACAACTAGAAGAAAACTCACCGATGTGACAGAGTCGGGAAATCCAAATTCACGGACTACCCGAAGGCGAATATATTTAGAGATGACTTCTCTGGAAACTGTTAAAGCGCGGGAGTTGGCTGCACGAAGTTTAGCTTCTCTGTACTTCATCGCTGTTAAAATTTCGGGGTCGATCACTAAAAATTACAAGTGTGATCAACAATTCAGTGAAGTACTTATTGAAAGCTAATCATGAAAGTTTTAGCCTAATATTTTTTAACGAAACCGAGATGACACATAACATGTGACTGGTATTTGTTTGTTAAAATTCGTCTCCGTACCCATTTGCTGATCATCTATGACTTGCTGTTGATTTTGCTGGTGTTCGTCGACCATGTAAAGAGCATCAGGTATAATAAGTCTAAGATTTCCTCTTCTTGCTGTAACTTCGGTACCACAAGTTGATCTAAGTATTGACCTAGCTTCTTCGTAGAATGGAGTGTACAGTCTTGGTCTGGTTGTTAACCATGGATTGTACTTATCGGCTAGCATTAAATTTGATGGAGGTAATGAGATCTGGAAGCATTACATAAATCGTATTTACACCATTCAACCAAGGAACACATTCATTGTATTAAAGTTCGAAACGCCAAATGACAGCATCTCATTACATTTTCAGTTACAAGAGGAAAAAACTTACCAATCCTCTCCTAACATGGTTGGCTAGAACGTCAGTGTTGAGGACGTGTTCAGTACGAACATGAAATAGTAAATCTCCGATAATTTCTCGGAGTTCTACGTCTGAGAGATCACGACGTTTGATTCCTTTCCTTGTGACAGAGTCTCTGGTCGTTGTAAGTAGATTCGGTTCTGTAGAGGGAAAGTTTTTTTTAGACCTTCACAATAAACATATACCTTTACCACTAGTTTAAATTATTTCACGTACCACTTAAAGAACATGACACAATAAGTAGACAAGAACAGGAACAAACTAATCTGGAGAACAAGGTAGTCGGTAAACTGAAAAACTAATATTTTACTTTAAAATGAGAACAGAGCTGACTACCTCGATCTTCTACACGTTTCACAAGTTGGCTTTCTCCCCATCGGACGATAGCTGTTAGCACATCCACTTCGCTGGCCTGAGAAAATGTGCCCAAGTTTAGTTTACACCACATACACATATGACTGACGACGGAACAATGTTTTTTGTTTAATTAAAAACGAAGTTGCGACATCAGCAACATCTGATTTACAACGCAGAACCTAGTGGATGCTAAAATATAGGTAATATTTTCAACCGGACGGTCTCATCTATACGTTTAAAACGCAAAAGGAGGCGCATTTATTCATGCCTTAGTAAATTCAAAACGTGACATATCCATAATTTCTGAAAAACAAAATGGGGGCATATTTATGGTAAAATACATGGTTATGCCTCATTTTGATTTTAAGGCTCGGTGGATATATCCTACCTTGCATTAAGTAAGAAATGGGTATGTTTCACTTTGCCTCTTAAACGACGTATATTTGAACATAAGAGTTATTTTTCCGGAGACACCTTTATGTATAAATAATAATATGAGTAACATTTATACAATAGGTAATACTTTACATGTAAAATATTCTACTGTCCACTAGCTTCTTCATTAAAAACCTTTCATAACACGATTCAATGCATATTTCAATAATTCGAGACTGCATAGAAATAGACATAGGTAAGTAATAAGTTACTATAATTACTTGTAAAAAATCAGACTGAACAAGTTCAGCAAGAGTGGAACGACTGAGGTCTAAGAAAGACGGAGAATTAATTAGATGAACAAACTCTTCCCGGAGAAATAACATCGCCTGACGTCGTACAAACGATGACCCATGTGGACATGTAGACCATTTGAGTACACAAGGTAAAATTTCAATCGTAAGGGAGTCAATTATTATATCCTCTGAGAGCTGAGCGAGCATGTCAAATTCAAGGAATCGGGCTACATAAAAAATCAAAGCAGGAATTATGACCACGGCCAAAGTACTAAAACAAGCAATTCGGTGGAAATCATTCCTCGTTGACCAAAATTAAAATTTGTACCGATTTGGAAAAGTTCCATGGCTTCTTCAAAGCCAGCTGGATTTAAGCGTCCATTCACAGTAAGTGATTCAACTTCAGTTAGCCCTGAGCGAGCAGGATCAATTGTATTCAGGTCAAGTTTATCCGTGTACATACAATGGAGGAGAGCGCGGACGAAACGCTTATTAATGACTGACTCGTCGAGTATGATTTTCGAGGAAGTGGAACGGCGATGAAGTAGGTTTCTAAATTAATTAATGCCATCACAAAATAAAAATGTAAACTACTGCATCCACCTTCTACAATTCGTCTGCTGCATAGGTACAATTTTTTGATCAACTAAAGGCGAAAAGCGATGTGGGCAAAACGATACGGGAGTAACTTTTTGAGAGTAGTAACTCATCGTAACTAAACACCAATTATAGTCAACTGATATTCAGAATACCTGAAGAACGGTGAGCGAGCTGCTAGAATTGATTTATGGGCTGGGAACTGTTCATCACCAATGACTAAATAAACGTCGGAGTATTTTCCAGTAATTAAAAGATCACGTAGGTCATTCTACAATAATAAATGATCACAAGATTTAGAACCGCACATTCACAACACGCACAAATATCAAGATACGCAGTAAACACACTTTTGCACATCTTGATTGAAATCGTAATTGATTCTAGCTTGACTGAAGTAAATGGAATAGCAGACAACTAATTACCTCCAAACGATCTGGTAATTGTTGTTCAAGTAAAAGTCCAATAGAAGAAGAATTGGCGGAATTGATACTCTCTTCAGTATATAAGTATCTAATGAGACTACTAAAGGTAGGAATGTCAACGTTCAAGTCAACATTAACATTATTTGAGCCTTGAGACCTTGTAATTAAGTTTCTAAAATATTTCGAACGTTGCATAAGAATTGATCGATGAGCAGGAAAAATGGCAGGGGGTAAAATTAAATTAATATCAGAATTGTACTTAAAATCAAGTAAATCAGCTAAATCGGATTTGACATTTGGTGGAGTTTGACGTGCAGACTCTGACTGTATAAAGGACTCTTTCTCCATGGCCAACACTTCGTAGTCTTGTACTGCACACATGACACATGAAAAAACCACACAACCAATTCATTATTTAAAACATCAATCCACAATTCTTCAAATCCACTAACGACTAAAACTAATCACAACATCATTAAGCATCAGCATCAGCATTATTAAACACCACTAATTTGACCAACAGCACAATCATAATTCATAATTACAAATGTCACATCCCGCATTTCATACTTTAACCAAAACAAATTACCTACACAAAATCAATCATTACACATAACACAATTACATCCAAAGGATGTTCAATGTTGATTTTGGATTCTCATACTAACCCTCCACCCTCCCTATTGACACCACTAGAATGGAACACACATCCATTTCAAAATCAGTTGAAAAAGTCAATGGTGAATGGGAAATCTTACCCAGGGATAAAATTTCTGAGAAACTCCATCCTGTCATCAGATCTCTTAAAGGTTTGCCTGGGTCGAATGATTTGGAATTGCGACGTCTCCACCATCTTTTCTTCCTTTCCCTTATACGAGTATTGAAAAACAGAGGCAAAATGAGGAAACCTTCAAGTGAACTCATGCACTGGGGATACTATTTGAACGAGAGATTATGGAAAAGTTGAATTACCTCTGTTGGTGATTATCTGAATCGGAGTCTTTTGATTGAATTTCACTGATGTTAGCTCCCATATTTTAAATTATTTTCACCAGTTTAAAAACTTGCAGTGTTCCTGCTCCTTCCTGGCCAGACCTGGTGCTTTGCTTTGGTTTGCTTTGCTTTCCTATCCTAAGGTTGCTTATATATTTTGTTGTTGTGATGATGAGAGAGAGAGAGAGAGAGAGAGAGAGAGAGCGAGAGAGAGAGAGAGAGAGAAAGAGAGAGATGAGAGTGTATAGTGTGTTGTTAGAGGTGTCGGTGGGTCGTTATAGATGCGTTCGTACTGTAGGTGGGAACTGCATAGTGTAGTCGTCAGTGACAGTGGGCATGGGGTGCATGGGCATACAGTGGGTGTGGGATGTGTGAACACCCGTGGGTGATTGCCTATGGTAAATAATGTAGAGGAGTAGAGTTTTTGGAGGAGCGTGGAAGGTTACGTTGCAGTAGTTTGGGTCTGGCAGTTGGAGCCTCGGACTGAGTACAGTGTGCACTGCTGCTCGGGTCTCTCATTGACTCTGCACTTGGTTTGGTGGTGAAGAAGGAGCCGAAGGAGTGAGCACTTGTCGCCCAGACTGGCAGAGAGAGACTTTGGGCGACTTTGGGCGACTCTGCTGAGCAGTCAAGAACTAGTCAACACTTGCCAAAGCCCACGGACGCAAGCGTACACACTCCCCGACCACTTTTCAAATATCTCAACAATTCACCAATCTTCCAATTCAAAAGTCCAACAAAACATGATTTGAATTCCCTATCAAAAGCCATCTCATTACGAGAGTAATTCGTAATTACCTACTGGCATTTTTTCCACGGCTAAAAATGTTTCACAGTTAAATCCATGGGGGCGAAGTCAAGTAGCGTGTCAAGACCTCGTACTTTTTCAACGTCTGATAATCCGTCGGAAGGTAAGTCTTTTTTTTCAATTTTTCATTTTTTTTTATTATGTATCAACTTGACTTGAGTTGAGATGAGATGAGACTTGTTTTATATA
>JAAXYX010005862.1:0-10387 GCA_036851915.1 Ptenothrix huangshanensis
TCGGGAGCTGGCTAATTTTATAATTTTCTCTACACAGACTGAGAGAAACTGATGCGTTTGAATTTTTGAATTTGAATTTGAATTTGAATTGAGCTTGCCTCCCGGAATCATGTCCAGTGTCCAGTGTCCATGTATTTCAAAATCAACAAACTTTGCAAACAACAGTTTGTTGATTTTCAGATTGTTTGATTTTAGAAGAAGGCAGGCCGTACCTTCTCTGAGAATTTTTGAAAAAAAAATCTCACTTGGGGCTACCTGTAGAGGGCCGAGCAACGAAGAGTCTAGCGGCCTTGTAGCAGACGATATTAAATGAGTAAGGTAACTTAAGATAAAATAAAACTATGATTAATATCTAACAGAGCTTATAGAAACAATAACAACTAATACTAAAAAAGCAAACAACACTAAAAAACAAAAACAAATTAAATTAAATTAAACATCTTGAGTTAAATCTTCGTCAAATATTAGCGGTATACCCACTGCATTTCAGATCTCACAGATTCAGATCCTACAGCAGGGGCCCCCATTAAAGGTCGATCGCGATCTACCGGTAGATCGCGAAGAAGTTTTAGGTAGATAGCGGAACGCGTACAAAAAGGAAAAATATACACTAGATAAAACGGCAAAATTGAACTGTCCGAAAAAAATAGAATAAGGTGACATTCTGTTACTTACCGACATAAAACTTACTGAATTTACTGAATGTCGACATTTTTTGTCACTTGACATACAAAAATGCAAAAACTTGCAATAAAGGTTACAAGGTTATTCAACGGCAATAGGTAACACTACTAAATTCTCGGAAAATTAAATGCCGTTATTATCGTACTTACATCTTTTACGTGTACAAAATATTACCAGTGATACCATACAGCTAATACTAGATATCGATAAAGTTCTTTGGACCTATTCATAGATAGTTAATAAAATTTCCATTTTGTGAACTTTATTTTTTGAATTTGACATGTTTACAAATGATATCCACATTATTTGCAATACGTGTGGTATGCAAAGGTGATGAGACAAGCTTCGGAATACTTTCTGTCTCTGAAATAAGTAATGGCTTGAGGATTTTTTTAAAATTAGTAAGTTGGAACTGATTCTACGATATACTATTTATTTCGGCTTTAAAGTAAGCTAAAGCCACGGTCGCAAGGTTGCGATCGAAATATCTTTGCTCGCTAATAGAATTTTTTAAATACTTTCACATCATTTTTTTATGTCAAATTAAAATTTGATTACCAATTTTGACTAGAAACTCCAGATAAGCTTTGGGATTTTATAAACAGGATTCTGGTTGTCCTTTATAGTTAATTTACTTATATTTGCTTAAACAAATTCAACTAAACTTTATGTATTCTGCTGGCCATATCAAGGCGCTTACTTGCATGGAATTAAATTGATTACAACTTTAAATTAAACAGTAAATTATTTTCAGTGATTCCATGCATTAGCTGTAAATATACTGCCAAAAACGACAATAAAAAAGTTAAAATACGGGTTATTTTTGTAACCAAATTTTATAGTAGATCGCGAGCAGTTTTGAAACCCCAAAGTAGATCCCAGAAAAAAATTAGTGGGGGCCCCTGTCCTACAGTCACGTTGGCATGGAGACGTGTGGAGAATTGTAGCGAGTGCCCAATTCGAGTGCCGCTATAATTTTCCACAGGTCTCCATGCCGTGACTGTAGGATCTGAAATCTGTGAGATCTGTAATGCAGTGGGTATACCGCTATTACATCTAATTTGGATAAATCATCAGTAATAACTGAGTTTAATTCTCGAATTAAAGAAGGAAGATTTGAAATAGCGATTACGTTTACACAACACAGATCGAAAGTGATTTTTGGATCTGGCAGTATTGTAAATTTATATATACGGATTTAAAATGGGTCTGAAACGTGGTGACTTATACATTGAGATACCCAATTTTAGACCTAGTTTTGAGATTCGACCAATAATTGACTTAGTATTAAGTTTATTTAGTATGTCGGGATAATTTACTGAAGTGATTCTAGTTTTCATTGTAATTTCAAGACATCTTTTTTTCAATTCTAATTAGCTTATTTTTCTCAGCTATCGTCATACTATAACCGATTTGAGATCTGACATACGTTTTATAAACATTTAGGAGTTCATTTTCTTTGAAACCAAATTGCCTTAATTTAATTAACATATAGATTTTACAGCTAGCTTTTTTAATAACATGATTCACTTGATTGGACTACTTTAACTTGTTATCAAGCATAACTCCTAACAATTTACTTGGCTCTACTTTAGGTATAACTGTATTCTTGATAAGGAAATCTTGATTGCTGAATTTCTTATTTCTAAAAGGATCAATTATTATCACAGCACTTTTTATGGGGTTTATTTCCATTTTCAATTCTAAAGTTGAGTTTGATACTTCATTCAGTGTGGATTGCATTTTGGGTGTACTGTAATAACGGACTTTTGCAAGGCTAATGCAAGGTCATCAACGAAAGCACAGTTACAATGGTTATTATTATGAGTGCACAAGGAGGAGAGTTTTCTTAGTCAGTTGTTCATTAGTAGGACAAATAACAATATGGATAATTTGGTTCCTTGGGGGGTTCCATTTGTTATTGGTAAGAAATCAGATTTTTCACAACTACCCTTTACACATTGAGTTCTATTCTTAAGAAAATCGACAATCCAGAGAATGTCATGAGGGTTAATTTTGAGATCAATTAGGGTATTTATTAAGACATTATGATCAACTAGAACAAAAGCTTTCTTTGAATCAAGTAACACAATAATAACAGTGATTAGGATAGTCAATGGATTTGTAGGCAAAGTCCAAAAGTTTGGTTAGATAGGTGGACGTCGAAGAACCTTTAATGGAGCCAAATTGACACGGATCAATTTTCAATCCCACTTGTTTGTTTATTCGGTTAGACATAAAATTTTCGAGAATTTTGCTAAAAATATCCGTTTGGGTTATTGGTCGCAGGTCATTAAGGGATTCAATACTTGAAGTTTTTGGTATTGCGGTTATATATCCAATTTTCCACTTTGTAGGAATTTTGTAAGTGAAGAAAGATTCCTTTTATATGAGCAAGACCGTGGGCTATTAAGACACCGAATTCCTTCCACATGAACTAGGAAATCTACCAAAAAATCCAAGGACGGTCGTACGACTATAGCCCTAGATCAAATATTTACAAAATATGAACATGTCACACAGTGAAATGTTGGACAGTGACTGTTTGGGGGAGCTAGAAGATTTACTTGTACCAGTAACTGTGTTATCAACTCACGAGGAGGATTCTAATTCAAAGAGTAATGACAATGAGTTGAATGCAGCTAAGTCTTTGATAATGAAACTTGATAAGATGCGTAAATCCAAAAAGAACAGTTTGAACGAAGTGAGTGAAGGAGTGGCAGTGAAGATTGAGGATAAGGATGTAGCTAAAATTTCTAATGAAGGCAATGATGAAGATGACGAAGAAGAAGATGAATTTGAAGACGAAGGTGAATTAGAAGTTGGAAATAAGCTTGGAATGCGCTCTGATCAAGAACATCGACGTCGCCCACCAGTCATCATGCCAATGCCAGTAATGAAACGTGCCTCATTGTGCCTCCAGGAAAAAATCACAATCATCAAAGAGTTAGAAAGTGGAGAAAAACAGTCATGGATTTGTAAGAAGAAAAGATTGCCGAAATCCACAGTCCAAAGTATTTGGAAAAATCGTTTAAAAATCTTAGAGGCGACTGAGAAAATTGGATTGGGTCGTAAAAGATGTAGGAGAGCTCAGCATGAAAATATTGAAGATAAATTGGTGGAGTGGATAGAGACTCTGAAATCCCAAAATGTCCCTGTTAATGGACCCCAGTTAAGAGCTAAGGCTCAAGTATTCGCTAAACAATTAGGAATCGTAGATTTCCGTTCGAGTACGGGTTGGTTGGATAAGTTTAAAACTAGACATAATATTGCCTTTAAAAAGTCTACGAAGACCCATAATGGCCCTTGTGGCGGTGGCGATAAGAAAGTAGCCATTGATTGGGTGACCAAAATCTGGCCAAATATGTGCGAAGGCTACACTCCAGAAAATATCTTTAATGCGGATGAATTTGGTCTGTTCTTTAGGGCACTTCCCGATCAAACAACCAAATTAAGTAATGAGACTTGTCACATGGGGAAAATGGCTATGGAAAGGTTGACTGTTCTCATTTGTGCTAGTAGCGATGGATCTGAAAAGAGACCCTTGACGGTCGTTGGTAATCACAATCTCTTGGGATCAGTGAATTCAAATAATTTGCCTGTCAACTACTACGTTGACTCTAAATCTTGGATGACACGCTACATTTTTATTCAAGAACTCCGCCGTTGGGACGAGCAACTAAGAGCTTCAAGTAGAAATATTCTCATCATTCTAGACAATTCACCGGCTCACACTGTCACTGAAACATTCTCAAATATTAAACTTGTTTTTCTCCCTCCAATTGTTGCTTCCATTCTTCAACCTTTAGAGCACGGAATTTTCCAGCTGATCAAGATTCAGTACCGAAGACTCTTTTTAGACAAGATCACTCGTGCATTTCAGCAGGGCCAGGAACATATTGGTTCCAAAACATGTGATAGTATGATAAACGTTTTGGATGCCGTCGTAATGTTGGACTGTGCTTGGGCAAATGTTAGCCCTGAAGCAATACTCGAGTCTTTTAAAACATCCAATTTGCAGTCAATCAGCGTTTCCAGCTGCACTCAGAAAGTCAGTTGTAACAGTCAGCAGTTAAATTCCAATCGAAATGACATGGACACGTTACTAGATATTGAAATGATGGAGAGAGCTTCCACTTTCATTCCGAATATTCAGATCCCTCCAACATTGAATCTGTCCACATATGCTCAGATTGACGGCAAACTTCATGTCACCGACTACATCAACGAGGAGCATCAGTTCAAAAGTTCTACGAGTGACACGGTCGATTTCACCGTACCCACTGTCGACACTCCGGGCAAGTGTCAAGTTCAAAATTACTTGACATCTATCCGAAATTGGGCAATGTCGTTACCTCTAGACATCGATGATCCTTTGATTCACCAGTCAATTAGTACTTTAGAAAATTTCGCTATGAAACAGCCCAGTGACTACGAAGAACAGGGACGCCTGGGGGCAAGTCAACCACAAATTTGTCCGCTTCAGAATAACAGTCAAATTCCCAACTCTACAAATCCCAGTGTGCATAGTCAAATTAATGTCAATCGGTTGCTACTCAACGGACCTTTGAATAGTAGTGTGAGTCTTTCACAAGCTCAACAGCCTCAACAGCCCTTGCTCACCATGCCCACAACACACGGTACAAATCCAAGTTCCAATCCAACGACAGTCGTCACATTCACCCTCTCCGATTCTCTACAACAGTCTAATTTGCCTCATCATCTCATCGATCAGCAACACTTTTTTGCCTACCTTACTTAATTTTTAAGCGCTAGTCATGATATCCCATTTTTGCATTATGTTTGTCTGCATTCTCTTTCTACTTTGATTACAGTGGTTGACAACATTAACTAAAATATGCTAACATTTTCGGGATCAAATAAAAATCAGCAGGAAGTTGCAGGAATACTTGCAGAAAGGAAGATATTCTTTGAGACCCTAATATAATTAAAATAGGCAATTAGGCTTTACTACCTGTCCTTGTTAAATTTTGCATTCTACTGCTTACGGATTCTAATTCTAAAAGTACTTTCTTTGAATACTAATATTTGATAACATATTTCTTCGCTATCACATGTCACATTAAGTCACAAGTATAAATGTCTTCATTAATTATCTTATTACCATCGTTTACTCCTACCGCATATACCAAAAGTTTAATTACAAAAACAATAGTTCCTTTCCTTTTAGCTTAATAATAATAATAACTAAACATACACTGGGTTAATCCGGATCTATACCCCGCCAAAAATCCGACCGTAAAATTACTTATTTCTCCAATTAAGTTTTTATTTTGATTTATCCTAACATAAACAGTTTTACCATTCGTATTTTGCTTTTATTCTCTGATCTACTCGTTGTGACGTTGAACTTGATTATATAATCTTATGCATGAGTGAATTTTAACCGTGGCATTGTTTTGCCGTAATAGATACTGATAGGCAGTAGTAGTGGAATCGAATTCCAAAATCCATCCAAATGGAATTTGGAATTACAAATTAATTTCAAAAGCTGCTGATAGTACACATACTACTAATACAAGGTTACGTAATCTTTTATATTATAATCGTTTGAAATCAATGTTTGTGATTTGTTTTGTGAGGGTTGCAGCATTACAGAAAAGTAAAAGGTCCGAAATTGAACCCATAACAATGCATGTCTACAGCTACAGTGCACAGGTACTTACTATAAATTCGATGTTCAGAATTTAGCGTTAAGTTGCCAGTAGTTATCAGGAGTTCCTCCCCATCATCAATCTCCGTGCTAGTAGCATTAGCTGTTGAGCTCGTATTTATTTTTTATTTGTTAATATTTTCTGTGCACTGGTAAATGTAAACTTCGGGCACTGGGACCTTCTATTCATGGAATATTTGTTTCATGTGAAAAATAAAGGGTAGGTAATATTAAATTAGATTAGACAAGTATTGTAATAAATTATTATGAAGCTACATAATATTAAATTGAGTTTCGAAATCAATTAGGAATTGGTAATACGGTAACGATATAGGGAACTGCGTCGACTTTCCATTTGTGTAATTATATACCTAGGTAGGTACCTACGTTAATTTGATATTGATGATGTACAGCGTACACGTAACGATGTATTATGAAATGGATTGTCGTAAATACAAATAATTATAATTGTTATCATGAATATGCATCTTGAGTTATGTTTTTTCACTAGTGCACATAGTATATGCTAATCGATAATGCTAGTGAAAAGCAAAATGACAAAGCACCATTAGACTTGAATAAACACTAAATTTAATGATAATCTAATGTAGTTTGTTTTTGCGTATACATCTCAAAATGTATTATTCACTACAATTAAGTATAATGTACTGTGTCATGCTGATATTATTATTGTTTTGCGTCGTTTTGTTATTGTTATTTCCAGTTTTGTGTAATAGGTTATCAGAAAAAGTTTAAGAAATTAAATACAATTACATAACTCGAGTTTTTATGAAAGGCAAGTCATTGGTTATTGTTGCGATCTGATGCACACACTGACATTGAAGCATTCAATAATTTACTGTTTGTGGCAATGCTATTAGCAAAAGCATTATTCTGTAATGATGACCATAATAGCCCATCATTGAAAGTGTATTGATCTGTGGGCTGGCCAATTTAAGTTTGTTAATGCAAAAAACAAGGGTACTGTTACTGCATTGTCTTTGTCACTCTATCTTGTTATACCTACTTTATTTTGTTAGCTTAGAAGACACGCTACATAACTAAAATAGGTATATAATGAGCTTAGGTACCTATATGTTGCTTTGATTTTGGTCTCGAGCACAAAACTAAGATGATCTGGGGAAAGGAAATCATAATGGATTGTTCCAGAAGCTAAATGCATGGAACTAATGCCACATAATCACTCAAATGATACATCATTACCGCATTAGTTACACATTTCTTGTAAATCATGCGATTCTGGTCTTTTATCACCTGAACCGTTTCCATTTCCACAGTGCTCCACACTCATCACTGCTCCAATCCTTACGTGGTACAATAATGGCCTTTCTAAAAAGGAATGCATTCTACAACGACAACAATATTCTACAGAAACCGCCGAGATATTCCTTGCGCATAATTTAATTACATCCTACTAGAGTACCGTAGGAGGAAGCTGAAGGGAAGTAGTGCAGAAACTTTTTTTTATTTCGGCACATAATTATGTCTCACATTGTGCAATTTAAATGTACAGGTACTTATTGCATTTGCATTGAATTACCTTTACCTACGATTGAGCTCGTATCTAAAATCTGAACTGGGTAGGATCAATCCTCCAAATTGTGAGCAATAGGTTTTGAGGTTTTGCCTTGTCTTTGGTTATATTTTTTATAGCATATTACTTAAAAGCTCATTTGTATCTAAACGCTTATCAGGTTATTAGCTTGGGACTTGTTTGCAATAATTCGGTCAACTTTATGCCTGAATATCGGTTAAAAATGTCGTCTAATTTGCTGTATGAGTGCGAGGATCCTGAACCTCATAATGGAGCTCACGGCTTTCGATAAATCGTCCTGCTATCTTGGCAAGATTTGGGATGCAAAGAGAAAACAATCTTGCATCACGTTTGGAACAAAAAATAACATCAACTTCTCCAGCGCGGCCGCCAAAACGAACCAAGGAAGCCAATACAAGTGTTCAATGCGACTGCGGCTGCGGAAAGATTTTTAGCGACAAATATTGCATGCAGACGCACTTGAACAACAATACAAGGAAGCGGACCTTCATGTGTTCGACGTGCTCAAAAGCATTTGGAACAAATCAAGCGTTGCGTCGTCATTTGCAATCTCAGAAGTGCATGGCAGCAAAGACAACTACAACGACTCAACAAGACCGGGAATGTTGAGACTGGTAAATGGTACAACCGATTTTTAGTCAATTTGTATGCTCAATGGAAAAATTTTTGTATAACAGAAACAATGATATACATGTGATGTTTAGGACTGACGCATTGCCTGCGGTAAATAATTACGGTACAAAATTTGCTCAAAAATTTGATTCATAGACTAAGTTTATTCAAACATTAGTAATAGGAAAATGAATAATACCTTTACCATTAAGACGGAAGAAAGACTGATAAAAAAATGTGTTGTAAAAAATCATTACTGATACAAAAATCAAGTGTATTTTACAATCAGTATTTTTATTATTAATTGTAGGCAGTATTTATAGTGTGTGTTTGCGCAAAAAAGCAATCATTATTAATGAAATGCATGTAACATGGAAAACAAATATGTGAATTGCAAACAACAAGAAATATTCCTATGTATAGAAAATGCAAGTTCCTATTTAATGTTGTTGATATACTTCAAACATTTATCAATCATTAGTAAAAATTTGTAAGGTGTGACATAAAAACGATAGTTCCTACTACAAAATATGAATTTCATTTATCACTAGTATTAAATTTTTGTCGTGATCAATAAAATTATGGCATTGTTACAATCCTTATTTAATGATAACTTAATAGAAGACAAGATAAAAAAACAAAAATGCAAGCCTGATACTGTGAAAATAATTTGTCAAACATGAAGAATAAACCTAAGCATAATCGCGCAAAAGCCGGTCAGAAGGTTTGCAAATCTCTGCCCTGCTAAAATAAAAATATGAAAATATAATTATAAACAAATATATATGTAAAACAAAATTCACACAGGCAATGATGCAAATATGTTCAAAGTTTGCGCTATACAAGTACGCTACAATTTGTGCATCAGGAGATGAAATCGTTTAGATTTCATCTTCCGATACACCGTGTGAATTTTGCCAGCTAGGACTTTGCCTGAATGGTCGTAGTGTACTTGTGCGCTTGTTTGATAGACCTACTTTAATGTTCAAGCATTGTCTTACTGGTTTTTGCATCTAAAATTCATGCATTAAAATTCTAAATAAAAAAATAAAAAACCAAAAGTACAACAAAGCATCAAACCGAAAAAAAGATAAAATAAAAAATGAAGCAGCCTTGTTGCTCTATACAGTTTGTGATGAACTTGTAAAAATCGAACACAAAACACACATGCAAACACCCAAAGCTGAATCATGCATCTAAATTTGCGGATCAAAATTTCAAATGAAAATGACAAAAACTAGTTACAATAAAACAACCAAAAACGAAATCAAAATGAATCAGCCTTGTCGCCTTAATGATGAGCTTTTTAAAAAAAACAAACTCAAAACACTCCCAAGACTAAATCATACATAAAATCAGTGCAAACCAATTAGTTGTCCGCATTCTGATTTTCCGGAGTTTGTTGAGCACTGGTCGCATCTTGCCTCGGTGCTTCACCATCGGCAGAAGGCTTTCCCCTATTCTTATTTTATTTAATTCTAATCTAACACGAGAATAATGCGTTGCTCAAATACAACCGACAAGTAGGACTACTAATAAAATTAAACTTATAACTAGTAAATCTGTTATCCAGTTTCTGAATTTGTTCTCGTTGTCGTCCTTGGGATATGCAGCAGTTTCCAATGTAAATATTAATCAGATCTGTAGTAGACGTTGCTCAAAATCTTAGTGGCAGTTAAAAGTTTCAAAGTCACTTTTAAATACTGGGTTAATGAAGCCGTACACATAGAGCTTTAACATATGAAGAGTTGGCTGGCAAAAGGGACTAAGTCCATTTTTTGCCAAAATGAGATTATTAGTGAATTCGACACCTTTGACCTAGGGGTAACTTCAGCTAAAAT
>JAAXYX010005863.1:0-10384 GCA_036851915.1 Ptenothrix huangshanensis
CTGGTGCGGATCTGGTAATGTCGGTGTCTGTCTCCGAAGTTTCAAGTTGAAGGGAAGTTGTAAACGTGTGAGCCGAGTTAGACGTTCCGAATCCGAATTATTGCGATCTACAAAAGTCTTCCGTTCTTTATTCTCCGGTAACCCTTTCGGTCTTCGGAAGTATTAGTGGATTTTATAACCTGAACCTAATCTGTGTTATAAAAATAGCAATCTCGTCCTTATCCTCGGCAACCTCATCTCGTTTTCGTTATTCTAACGTTCTCTGCTGATTAGTAGTCCCTGTGAGGAGCAGCTGAAACTAGACTAATTGGTAAGTTGAACATTGCACATTTCGCAGCTGATAGTTAACCCTACGTGTTAATTGAAGACTGAGTGACTAAGGTATGCAATTATATGGGGTTGTATTATTCTTTTACGTTTATAACGCTCGGTCATAGGGTTGTCTTCCTTCAATTCAGCATTCGGAGTAGAGTCAAGTAAGAGTCACCCTCAACTCAATATTGGGATCAGAATTATAATAACAAGGACAAACTTAGTTAAGAGAACAAAGCAGACGATATTTATACTAATTACAGCTAATATCTTACATAATAGGTAAGGAGCAGTCGTGTCTTTAATCCTTGTCCTAATCAAATAGTTTCTGTCGTGTTAGTTCACTTGAGTCACAGATAGTCGTGTTGTACTGCAGCTCGTGATTTTGAATTTTACCGTGGTCCGAACCAATCCCCCTTGTATATTATTGTAAGTCAGGTCTGTTTAATTTTTATTATAGTTNAATTACAGCTAATATCTTACATAATAGGTAAGGAGCAGTCGTGTCTTTAATCCTTGTCCTAATCAAATAGTTTCTGTCGTGTTAGTTCACTTGAGTCACAGATAGTCGTGTTGTACTGCAGCTCGTGATTTTGAATTTTACCGTGGTCCGAACCAATCCCCCTTGTATATTATTGTAAGTCAGGTCTGTTTAATTTTTATTATAGTTGATAGTTAAAGTGGTAAAAGTTCGGCATTTAGGTATTTTAAAGGGGAATTACTATTAGGAAATTGCGAAGGATTTCCTCTTATTTTCGGTGTATTGACTGTCGCTTAATTGGCTCTTTTATTATTTATTTAGTTGGATTTTCTAGAAGGTGTAAGGGAAGTTGTGAGTAATTAATTTATTATTCTATAATAACAAATTATGTAGTTGTTAATGTAAACGATAGTTTCAAATTAAGTAGAGTAGTAAGAAGGTCGGACGTATCGGTAGTTCATCCGTTCGATAGTTCTTGTTTATAATTTAAATTTTGACTTTGTTTTGGATTTACTTATTTACATTTGGTGATCAGTATCTGATAATCAGTTTGAAGACTAGTTCGAGTATATACTACTTTGGTGTTAGTGTTTCTGTCTATACCATATCTTCAACACTTCATTGCAAATTCTGATTGTTGATTGTTGTTTGTCTTCGGAAATTGTTCTTCAGTAACTGCGAATGGTGAAATCCATTACAAGCGATTTTTTAATTAGATTATTTCTTGCGCTCTGTAATCAAGCATGCTCCCTTTTGCAATCGTGTATTGAAGTGTTTAATCATAAGCCATATATTATTTTAGTTCTACATTCCCTGAACTGATAGTTATATGTACCGCACACGTGTGGGCCGTTCTCAAGTTATTTGAATTCGTCAGGTACAAGTTTTAGTTAATTGGTACACAAAGTTTTCCATTGTTTGACGTATCTAGTAACTAATTATTTTAACCATTATTTTTTATTGCTGATTGTTTTTCACACTTCTAGTAACATCAGCCGAACCGGTGCATGTTAATTATTATTGATTCATTTATTTTCATTATTGACTACAGTTCTTCGGCTGCAGACAATAATGATTATTACAGAAATATGTAATGTGTACATAAATACATAATTTAATGATATTAATGGTTATTGGCGTAGATTCTTAAGGTGATAAGAGAGTCATTTTTATATTTAATTACATGCAAGCTTTTTCACTTTGTATTAAAACAATCCAATTATTATCGTGTAATCTTAGTTAGGTACTTTGCTTTTGAGTTTTAAAATATGATTTACTGTCTACAGTATAAATGTTCCAGGGATATTTACTTTTATTTCAGTAAGTGCTTTAAAATCACAAGTCTGGTGTTAGAAAAGGTAGTTCATTTGTACTTTCAAGACCTAGTTTATTGTAGTAGTAATAATAAAAATTTCACCATAATGTAGTTTAAGGATTAACTAGTGGCATCGTGGCATGGTAAATTGCATTGGACTGTTGAGTTTTTATACATAGAACGTAGTCAGTTAAGGGTATCAGATCCCAAAAATATGAAACGAAACCAACCTTTAAAGGATAGGAAATATAATTTTTTTTGTTGTAGGATATTTGTTTTGTTAAAGTTTCTCCTCTGAAGGGAGTATTCGTAATGGATCAGGTTATGCTAAACTATCTTTTTTGCATTTTGCAAATACCTACCCTACCTCCTGCTGTGTGTAACTTGTAAATGTTGATATTTTGGAGTATTGGATTTCATAAAACCTGAGTGTAATTTAAGTAGCTGCGATGTTGTATTAAGACGACAGGTAAAAAGTATTTAAACAAGGACGTATCTTGTTCTTCAGCTCATACTACTTACAACTAGTCGTCTTGATGTGGTTACATATCCGTCCCATCTCGGGTTCTGCAACAACAAGATTTCGGGTATGAGGTGCGGTAGGAAATTGAGAAATTCCGTGCCTGTATTCCATAGTCTGGAACCTCAATCTCGAGTCAACAACTTTGAATTGTCTCCTGTTGATTAACCAACATTTTAAAGGCAGAATGGATATTTTGTGTTCTATCTAAGTTAACAGTATGCTGTTGAGAACTTATAGTATTGTGTTTGGGCATTCAACATAATAACTCAAATTTGGATGGGAAGTGTTGAGTGCGAATGTAATGTTGATTTTTGGTGTTGTTTGGCTCATTCCAGCTTTTATAATTTCTTATAATTTCCTTTCTGTTATTGTCACAGAGCATTCCTTACCAGTAGCCATGGTTGAAATTCAGGACGTGACGGGGGAGGATTTGGCTCATTTCAGCTTTTATAATTTCTTATAATTTCCTTTCTGTTATTGTCACAGAGCATTCCTTACCAGTAGCCATGGTTGAAATTCAGGACGTGACGGGGGAGGACGACAATCCTACACCGAGATTAAGGCGGAATGTGAATCATACGGAGGACGAAGGAAATGATGACAACACCGAAGAGGCTGGAGACGATGGCGATGACGGCGAGGTTGAAGCTGCTCCGGAGTCCGACGTAACCTTTATAATATTTACACCTACATTCAAATAGTTGCACGAAGGAGCGTTGACCTGGAATTAATTGTCGGTTCTTTGTTGTAATTGATTACAGTTAACATTTGACCAGCAAGTTGATAGAGCCAGAGAACAATATCAGGCGACTCCGATGGAAAAATTTATGGCTTTGGCCAAGTCTCTTATTCTCAGAGCCCTTGTAATTTACTTTATTATGACCTTTATTCGTGGAAACTCTAATCAAACTCCAGCTACCAATAGTACTAAAGGAGCCCAAGCACCCGCCAGCCTAGCCTCTTCAAATGTTTACCCCAACGGCACCGAATTTGTACGTTTCGGCTTACCTATTAATTATATGTTTCCAATTAATTAATTGTGACTTGAATCCTAATACCTTCGTTTCTCTTTTTATTTGTTTGCAGGACATGTACGTATATATCTCAGAGGATATTAATATTATACGAAATTTTACTAATGCCCAATTGGTGTGGAAGCAGGAAGGATTAATCTATGGAGACTGGTATGGAGGGCCTAATTCGGATGGAACTTTCTCACATGATGTTCAAGTGCGATTGTCTAAGGTATTGCGAGAAAATCTACTCATTCAAAATATGCTGCTACTGTCAAAATTATTACAGGCTTCTCTTCTCTTTGGGTTATGGTTATGTGCATTGTTCTGCTTCCTTCGTTTTACAGTGCCTTATCAGATGTATTACTCTTTGCTTAAACGTAATCTTGATTTTAGACCTCATTCATTATTTAATTGGGATTCTAGCTGATATCTTTATTATTTAACTAAACATCAATTTTTCCGCTAACAACTTTATTTGGAAAGTCTGATTGTATGTACATGTGTACGATTTATTCCTATACCTAAATTTAACTTTAAATTCTCCGGATGCTCCGGAGCATTCTCATTCTCATATTATTACTTATGACAAAATTAGTTTTTGAAGTCATGTTATGCCTGTCTCATTTAAACTGGGGTTTAAAATCAAGAATCGTCATTTGTTGCAAGAAAAATTTGCTAAAATATCTGTAGTTTATGATTGCGCATTGTTATGATTATAGTAGGTCCTTTGTTGTTTCATTCAGTGAGAAGACGAATTCCTTGTAGCTTTAACTGTACTAGTACTAGTACCATAGGTGAAGGTGTAATTATGTTGCAATTTCTTTCTTATGCATCTCGTACTGGGCGTGGGATATTAAATAAAGTCAAAATTTTAAGTCACTCTAAATTTCATGCGTCGTTTTGGTTTTTGGGCTGAATGGTGTTTTTGCATTTGTTAACAGAAAACTCTAAATAATGGCACTGTCTTCATCCATACATACTTTGTACCACTGGGCTACACTCCTGAGCACAGTCCAGATGATGCTTATGCCAAATCTAGGACAATTCATGGTGTGAAACAATTAAATAAGTTTAAGAAGCGCCGTTTTGCCAAGACACATAATCTACTCACGGGTGAAACTGCTGCTACCATTGAAGAGCAGGAAAAGGCTAAAGTTATGACATCTTCCATTGAATCTCACTGGCATCCAAATATCACTGTAAATATTGTTGCCGACTGGACTGCGTGGACCATGGGATCTGTACCTGCTCCCCTCAACGAATATGTGAAGTTTCTTCCGAGCGAACTTAAATACCAACCAGTTGTATTCTTCAATGATTATTGGAACCTGGCCAAGGACTATTATCCCATCAATGAAACTACTCCGTAAATGACTAATACACTTAATTTTATCATTCCAGGGGTGTCGTTTGATTATTTTTACTAACATTTTTTACTTATAATTGCAGTACTCTACCACTCACTATCACCTTCCAGCCTTTATCACTTTTTAAATGGCAAATCTACGCTGCTCAGTCTATGAGGAATCAGTGGCAGGCAAATTTAATGATGGGCAGTGAAACTGACGATGATGCTGATCAGGATGCATTGAAGGAAGCTATTCTAGAGACAAATCCATACCTCCTTGGTCTCACTTTTGTAGTTTCAATACTCCACAGTATATTTGAGTTCTTAGCATTTAAAAATGGTAATGAATTTGTTTTGCAGTGCATTGCACATCAACACATAAATGAATGCATACATTTAAAAATCATTATTGCTTACTGCGAAAATTATGAATGATAATGGTGATTTGCGTTTTATTTATTTTTATTTTTGGTTTATGACTTTGATTTATTCCATCATTATTAGATATTCAATTTTGGAACAACCGGAAGAGTTTGGAGGGGCTCTCAGTCCGCTCAGTATTTTTCAATGTATTCCAGTCAGTCATTGTTTTACTTTATGTGTTGGACAATGAAACCAATTTTGTGATTCGTATGAGTGTGTTTGCGGGTCTGCTGATAGAGATTTGGAAAATTAATAAGGTAATGTGGTACATACCTATGTAATAATTGTTTTATTTAAATAATGAAACAGGCTCATTTACAAATACTGAACCTTCGTACATTGCTTGATCATTATTTCAGGTGTTGGATATTAAAGTTGATCGGGAAAATCGTATCCTAGGGATTATTCCACGCGTCAAGTTCACAGATAAAGGGTCCTACGTTGAATCTAGTACGCGACAATACGATGTTCTTGCATTTAGGTAATGATATATTTTTATTTATAATTTAATAATTAGCATTATTCCTACTTTTATTTTTGTCTGCGAAGTTTTTGAACTAGGTATTCGTAATTCGTACATCATTCGTGCTTTCAATGACTGTGTGCTCTATTTTTTGCAAATTAGGTATCTATCCTGGCTCCTGTTCCCACTGCTTGTAGGGTACTCCGTGTACTCCCTTCTTTATGTAGAACATAAAGGATGGTACTCCTGGGTCTTGTCCATGTTGTATGGGTTTTTGTTAACTTTCGGTTTCATCATGATGACTCCGCAGCTGTTTATTAACTATAAATTGAAATCTGTTGCCCATCTTCCATGGCGAATGCTGTCCTACAAATTCCTGAATACATTCATTGATGATATATTTGCATTTGTCATTAAAATGCCAACTATGTATCGCATAGGTAAGCTGAAACCTGACATTTAATAAACTAGGTACTTTCTTCGTATCATTGTGAGCATAATTATGTACGTTTTTTTCTTGTCTTTGAACTTTGATGTTCGAATATTATTAGGTACTAATGCTTAAATGTGTATTCTCGTAAAACTTTTAGGCACTCTTCGTGATGACATTATCTTCTTCATTTATTTGTATCAACGTTACATCTATCGCATTGACCCAACTCGAGTCAACGAATTTGGATATTCTGCGGAAATGCTGGACAATAACCAAGAGCAAACCGATCAGGCTAATCAAGGAAACAAATCTATCACAGAGGGTACAGGCACAAGTCCAGTGCCTCCGTCTGTTGCTGGCACCTCGTCGTCACCATCGAAAAGCGGCAGTAGTAAAAAGCAAAATGCTGCATCCAAAAAGGCGAAGAAAGTTCAGTAATTGAACTACTTACTTTCTAACTTTAGACTGTCGTCGTAGAGATACTTCTCATCTGTATAATAAACATCATTGTTGCAAATACCACCTTCAAGATAGTTTACAGTCACAGCATAAGCTAAGTCATCTTTTATTTGTGTCAACTATGGAAGTCTAATAATACTATTATGGGATTTCGCAAAGATGTACAATCATTCTGTTAATGAAGACATAGAACTCTGTTGTAGTAGTTAATAATTTTAATTGCTTCTAAATATTTGCTGTTGTGATGAAATAGGGAATTGATGGTAAGTGTAATGTTGTTATTTGTGATTCATTGTCATTCACACCTGGATGATTTGTTCGATGTTGGATTGTATATTGTATTGTAAGAAAAGAATTTGAACTTTTATCTTGTGAAAATATTAGCTTCAGGTTAAAGCATGATTTGGTTTACATTTACGAGTGATTTATGAATGGATGATTGATGATTTCAGTGGTATCGGTTGAAGTTGATTTTACGACACCGAATTTATACCTAATTATAATAATTATTAGTTACGTTTGTTAATTTTTCGTTAAGGATAAGGATTATTAGGTTAGCTAACAGTAATGCATTTTATACTGCATTGGAGCACGGTATTGAATAAACAGGAGAAATTATTCTAGTAAGGCTGATGGCTAGTGGCCCTACCAAATAAGTCAGTATCGTTGTTCAGGATTATTGTTCTCACGTACAATAACAAATAAAAATAGTGAGCAGATGTGAGTTATCGGATAGGTAGGATGTACCGTACCTACACCATGTAATACTTACGTAATAATTGGATGGAGTGGTTAATTTATAAAGATTGTCAATTTTAAATGTGGTTCGTACATGAAAGAACATTAAAATGTTGAAAAATTTTGCAAGTGAGGAATTTGAAAAGATGGTAATGGTGTGAGTTTCGAGTTCTTAAATTTATTTATAACAAAAGATATGCAAAGACAGAATAACCCTAGCATGTGTATTAAATCATAAAATCTGAATACTTTACTTAAACTTAAACTATTGAACAGTGTGCTGGACTTGTCTTTCGAAACTCATCTGTTGGACAAAGTGTGGAAGAATTTGTGTTCGCAGAATACAAATAAAAAAATAGCAAAGAATAACAATATCGAGCAAATCGATTCTAATTCCAGATGTCTTCCCAATTTGTAGATAAACTGTACAAACGACGAAATATATTGATAGAATGAAGCAAATGATAAACACCAGAACAAGTGGCATCAGTGGGTCACGGAAAGGAGAGGGGGTTTCTGACAGCATCACCACGTTATCCAGGGTGCTATTTTCATCGAATTTAGCCAAGTTTTTTCTTGCTATTCTGACCGGATAAAACATTCAAAACTTAAAATGGTTAAACTTAATTTGTTAATTCAAAAATATAAAACCTATTGAACTAATTTGGGTTTACAATGATTATACCTAAAAATCTGAGCTTATTATAAGCTTGGACAGTTAGTCTCCTGTTTTTGTTCGGGTTGGTCGTAATACCAACTCTCTGTCTCTTCGAATTTAGAACTCTAGGTTTCAGAAGGCGTGTATGAGATATCGAAACTCCTATGTTTCTTTTAAAGCCAGGCTCAACGCGAAGGCATGGGTGAGAACGAGAACACCGGGGTGGATTGATTTTTCTTGAAAGTTGAAGGTGTGGAGGAGACAAACAATGTGGTTGGACCTGGTAAAGCAAAGCGGAAGCATTTTACATTTTAATTTTTTTGTTTCTACACAATGAAATTTTTCTTTTCATTTAGCTAATCCTGCATCTCCTGGAATATTTTGTTCTATGCTAAAAAAAAGCTTATATCGTATCATCGTACTTTGCAAGAATCTTCTTCAGGTTCGATACTGCAGTCCCCACAAGCTCCATGATCAATAATTCCAATCCCAGTCCCAAAGCTTGATGCATTTTCTACAGTGATTCCTTTATCCTTTACTCTTTTTCGTCTCCTCAAGACGGAGGACATGGCCTACACATATTATTTTAGTCTTGGTTGTGATTTTGGTCTTGGTCTTTTCTATTAGACTACCATGAACAGTTTTCGCTTTCGGTCTTAAGCCCAATACCAGAGTTACCATTGTCATTGGCAAGCATTAATAGAAGAAGAATCAATACGAGTAAATTATTGATGAACTCCATAATCTCGGAAGACCTGAATGAGTAATGTATGACCAAGACCAACGTATGCAAGTTTGACTAATACGATCTGTATAAGTAGTTCCGTTCTTCAGTGCAGCCTTTCTTTGGCTTGTAATTCGCTGGATTTGCATTGAATTTTAACTGGTATTCTCATTTACCTTCTTCTGAGCACTGAGCCTTATTCCCTAGAATCGGACTTGAAAGTAGCTTGTAGGTATTATGCAATTTTTTTCAAGTTGGGAGCTTTAGTTTTGGTATTAACGTTTTTCTTTGCCTAACAAGAACGACTGAACAGCTCGTTTTTTTCTTATGCCGCATCCGTTTTTTTCCGGTTTCCGATCTTTCAAATTCCAAGTTCCAAGCATCTCCAATCCGATATTCCAATTTCAAAATCAATTATTAATAAATTAATCTTCACTCTTCTTCCTCTTCCTCTCTTCGTCTCATTACTCAGTAATGCCTCATACTACTTGTTCTAGTCTAGTTGTTCATTTCTGTAGTCAGCAGTGTCAGCACGTTTTGGCTAGAACTCCAGCTAGTTGTCCAGCTCCAACAAGTCTCCAATGACTGCATGCGTGGACTGCATGATGCATTAATTGCAGTTGTTGAAAATTTTGCAAGTTGCTGCAAACTAGCATAAGCAAGTAACAATTATTGCATTGCAAAATGCAACTTTTGTGTTTTGCGCTGTAAGATAATGCTTTCTATAGTGCCGTGCCGTGCAAGATCGTCTACCATAAGGCGAATGACTCTTGAATTTTTTAAATTAATAATGAAGCCTCTTCAAATTAATAATAAAAATTATTATTATTCAAATAGTTATTGTTTCGAGATTGCTCTTTGTTGTTTCAATTGCATGCCAACTAAACTGATATAATAAAATAATATATTACAAAAGAGTCGAAAGTCGAAAGGTTTTGAAAGGTGGTACAGGCACCTAAAACTGAAAGTAAATGCCGCAAAATTTTCAAAACAAACATTCAAATATTTTTTTTTGGAAACTAGGTATATATGTAATATCATAATAAAATTAAGAAAACGGATATTATATTAGGCAAAAATATAAGCAAACCTTGTCACATAATTTCGATGGGAAAAAAAGTTTATTACTTTTTACGTTTCCGTAAACGCTTTTATTATACGTGAATTGCGCAATCTGCCTATTATACATAGTCTTAATGCAAAATGCATTCAATGAGTTTCCTGTTTATTAGGTTATTATTAATTATTTAAGTTTAACAAGAACCAGGATTGTACAAATTAAAGGAAAATTGAATATAACATTATTTACCTCTTCAGAAACTATTTATAGCGTCGGTAATGCTAATCAAATAAGTATGTACGTATAATAAGTAATAATTGAGGACTGTACGATTTAATTATTCACTATGCACTAATGAATTACATAACTACATTGCAACGGCTATGCATGTAAGCATAAGCCGCCTGGTAAGCGTAAATTGAGACTCTCAG
>JAAXYX010005864.1:0-10383 GCA_036851915.1 Ptenothrix huangshanensis
ATAAAACAATTCATTTTGCAGCAGCACTCAAGGTCGTTGATTGTACCTTCACTGAACGACTGCAGCTAGTACCTACACCACGAGCTAAAACTCTTTTGTCTCAAGATTTTCAAAGTGGAATTTCGTTAAATCCTATGGCGGGCTGCAGCATGACAGTATGTAGGTAATAGAGTATATGGATTCGCACCCAATTTAGATATCTAGGTAGGTATAAGGTATTAACTATGATCATTTAAAGGCTCTAGTACATAGCTCCCTAAATTCCCTATGCTTGAATTATTTTACGCGATCGCAATCAAATGCTACAAAGAATTAAAAAAAACTGACAATAAAGCGTAGCATGCACTTATCAGCTGTCAAAGATAATAATACAGACAGATATGGAGCCGGATTTGACAAGCTTCTGAAACAGAAACACCAGTTTTGGTTCTTGTAATTAAATGGTAACAGCCATCCGAGCTAGGCATAGAGGAGGTGACTAAAATATTCTGCAGTGGAATGTAACAAGCTCTTGTTTGACATGACTTACTTAGAAGGCAGATTCGGTGCTAATAAGCGAGGTGACAACTGCAGCTGAGGTTACATTCACAACTTACGTAGGTACAGCACTATAATGGTACCGAGGTATTCAAAATATGTATGCAGGTTTAATTAAACTTTTTCTTGAGGTCCAAAACCTCGTGTTTGTAAAAATTTATCAAGATATAAGTATACCTGTGCAACATTGTAATTATAATTATTTGTGGTCGGTGGTGTTCATTGAAAAGACACAAAGGCTGGTTGAATGGTTAACTTTGTGCCACCTTCTTGTCTTCAAGTATTGCGTATTAGTATATTGCATATTGTATATATTCATGTCATGTTTTAATGTTGTCATGGAAGTTGTTGGGGTTAGACATTCTTTGAGTGCGAAGTATACATGTAATTAATTAGGCTTTTCTAAATGCTATCAACAGCCGAGACAAAATGATGATATAAATGCAATCGTCTTCTCTGCTGCATGTCTCTCAACGTCCTCGTGGTAATTATGAGTGATTACGTTATTCAGGAACAACATCCCTGTATAACTAATGCTGTTTCCTATACAGTTAGGTGTATATAACTGTATTCTACCTATTAAGATAATTACATTAATGTGTGGGTAATACGTCCTATCCTACGTCCTAAGGGACAAACTTTCACTTGCATATAATTATTTGAATTAGAACTACATAAGGTTTAGGCCAACGAAAAAGGATGATTGCGATGCGAGTTGCGACTAGGAGACGTGAGATGATACTCGTACTAAAGTGGTATGGCAGTTTCGTTACCCAATGGTTGACAGTTCAGTACGCTGCCTGCTTGCTAAAGCTACATAACTCTTAAGCTCATTCGAGTGTTGAATCTGTTTCAAAATAGTTATATACAACAGGAATGTGTATCATGTGTTAAGCTGAACGTTTATATGTGTTTGAGCGTTTAGCTAATAATTATTTAAGAGAAGGCAATTTTAACGCTTGAACTGAGCCTTTGAACTTGGTATTCTGTATTCGGTTCTACAGAGCACCGGTAACGCTATGCAGTCAAGCATCTACTTATGTACGGACGGAACATTTGGGCTAGGAGTATAAAAGGATGTGGTAGAAATTGGTTGAGATTAAAAAGTAGATCAGATAGAGCGACAGACCATGAGTTTCCCCATACTCTTATCAGTTATGATAATGCCTCCAACCACAACTGGCAAAGTTGGTATGGCACAGACAGACGTTCAGTGTCTACTGGGACTCTTGAGCTGTCTTCTTGTCGCTTTCCATGTTTACAGGCAACACACAATCATAACTTGTGCATACCAACACCAACGGTCCCTCAGCCTCCCTTCTAGGGTTTTCGCATTCTAAGCCTAACTACTCGGGCATCAACATGCATAAACAGAGATACAACTGGGAGGGGAGTCAAGTGATTTCCTTCGTCTTTTCCTTATTCCCAAGCTCCACTGTCGCCTCACCTGGCTCTTCACATTACATGCTTCATCCTACTCTTTCATCCTCATGCCTATTTATGCATTAAACACTCTATCATCAGTGCGTGCTTGGGTTTTGCGTTTGTGCTCGCAAAATCGCTATCTTTCATCGCTGGCTCTTTTCAAGTTTTATGATCGTCCAAATTGGTTGACATTTTTCAAAGGACTTTTTAAACACAATCCATTCTTCGTTTAATTTTGTATCGCAGAACGTGTTTTGTTCCAGGCGACTTGTCATTAATGTAATGTGATTTGGAGCTCGGGAACTCGTTACTCCTGAGAAATTCCACGATTAATGCCCGAGGTATCATTTATAAGCTAATTATTAAATAAGAATCCAATTATTATAGAGAAACGATATTCGCTCAACTTGTATGTATGTATATACCTATTCTTTATAACGATTCCTTCCAAATTATTTTGGTCCAACTATCGCTGAAAACTGAGGATATGAAAGTAAACTGTAAGAGAAAGATGTAGATAGAAGAAATGTTCTAATGAATTCAAATCACCATCATATTTATTTTGTTAGCATGAAATAGGTACTTATACATATACAGTATAATTATACATATATAGGTAGGTACCTATATCTTCTTTTACATTGTGCTCAAGCTCATTTCAAAATACATAGCCACTTTATAATGTACCAAGTGGCATAGATAAACACAATTTATTTATTACTAACTTTTTATTTCTAACAGCCTTTCGTAATTACGATGCTCTGCAAGCAGTTTTCGTTTCGTTGATTCACCGCATTAAAATAATGCGATTTAAATAGGTAGTTCGTAAAGCGTTTTGTCCCTTGTCCTCAATTATCACGCTACATAACGTATATGAAAAGTTATAAAAAGACAAACTTTTCTCGTTTGGACAACAGAGTTAAGTCAGATGCATACATAGTGCAGAGGACAAGGTAAATGGCTTGTCTGATGTCTGGTTAATCCATTTAGAAGTTGGTATATAGAAGTGAGCAAATCGAGTTTACACCATCGTAAGAAAGGAACAGTTGACTTGACTGAATGGTGGAACAAGAGTTACTGTTACTAATAGTATTACCTCTTTCATAACATTTAAAAGATGAATTTCAATTTTGAATTGGGCTACGACTGCGGGGCAATGTATTACCGTCCTCAGAGGTTTTTGGATGTATGCACTTATCGTTAGTAAGTAGAAGTAGATGCCTACATATTATACCGTTACTGAGGCTGAGAGTGTGTCCGGCTTTGTTCGTTCACAAGGAGAGTTTGTGTGGAAGTGAGTGAGTGGGATTTAAGAAAGAAGGCTAGGAGGGTGTTGGCTCACATCTTCTCACGTGTAGACAATATTTGTGGATGACATACCTGATGCGAAATTGAACGCAAAGGTAATACCAGAGACTGTTGTCTGTGAAATAGGGGCGCGAAGTAGTGTTGCGTGCGATGCTAATGAGAGAAAAGTAAAGTTAAGAGCAGAGCAGTGTGTGTCACGTGGAGCATATGTGTCCTCGGTGGCATGGCATAGTACACCATTGCTACTGCATTGCTATTGCATCAATCTTGACTTGGGCTGGATGAAAAAGTGGGGAAAAAAATGAACGCAAGTTCTGTTTGTCTTGTCTGTGTGTGTGTGAGTCTTTGATGCGAGTGGAAGCGCGGATGGGCCACAGCCAGGAATGTGCATCATCTCGCATCTGACTTTTCCTGTTTCTCACTTTGTACCTCACAATGTGCCCCATTATATGCAGTGCAAGGGCCCAACCACTCTAATGCTCAATGTTAAAATTCTCAAGCCAACATTAGCAGGCAGTCCATGGAGATGGAGTGTAGAATTTCGCATTGAAACTTGATTCAACCCACCTCCTTCCTACCTTCTCTCCCAAAATGCTAAACTACCTTCCAGCTCCTCATTATTCCCTATTCGCCAGTCACCATTCCAATGCCAATTTATGTAGTAGGTAAGTAAAGGTAAACACGTTAATCCTTCGCGAACCTACACTACATTGTGCTCACCAGTACCAGCCCTTGCTACATATTTGGCTGCGACTCGACGGATGTTCCTTGTGTTCATGCCTCTTTAGTCTACCATTCCACGTTATATACGAGAAAAGGGGAAAAAAGGGAAGATGAACCATAGCCTGGCCAAAAGGAAAGTTAAGTGGAATGAGAACGAGAGTGAGCCAGGAATACCATCTGTGTCCGTGCACACGTTCAGTCTCACCGTCTCACTTGCATTCCATGCTCCATCTTTCCATTGTGTACATGCACATTTACTTATGTAGCAAGAGGGAATGGATTTGCCAAGTTTTTCATGTCTACATATTCCTTTGACTGTTGGATATCACCATTTCCTATTTTCATTTTCATTTGAAGACGAGCACACGGTCAAACCATGACAGACCGTCGTTAGTCTCAGTCTGTGTCGCTCACTTGCTCTCACACTCGTTCACAATTGCTTGGCTACGTGGATCGAGTCATTCCATAAGTGATTCACAGTCATTTCCATCGTCAGCTCAGACTCATCGTCAGACTTGGTGAGAATCAAATTGTGAGAGTTTATCTTTCTGCCTGCCAGCAGACCAAGATTGCCAAATAAATATGATTACTCCCATCATCCCTCTCTTCTACTCTCGCTATCATTTCCACTGTCTTTTAATACATCGCAAGTCCTTCTCGTTCTCATCCTCCTCCAAGTTGTGAGTGCAGTGCAGTGACGATCTCTCTGGTTAGCTTTGGTGACGGTGGCAGTAGGTAATCAGCTTTGTCGAGTCAAGTTATCATTAGAAAAACTTGATCTAGTCAGTCTCCAAGTGTTACGTACCTGGCCTTGCGAAGAATCGACGAAACTCAGGTGTCGTGTCCATGTTCAAATCTTGTGATTCTGATACGAAGCACAATCTGCACAAGACATCTTTTACCATACCTTCCTACCTTTAATCAAACCGCTTGGCTCATACCGCCGTCGAGAAACTTTTTCTCATTTTGTCTGATGAGTCTCCACTAACTGACGGAACTGTCTCTTTCATTCACACTCAGGACGTTCCAACAGCACTAATCATCTTCATATACCGCATCACTGCATGCGAACAACAAAATACTAAAACTTTCAGTTACACTCGTTTCTTCTCTACGTCTCTCCTCAAAATTAGACACGGTGACTGTGCTCAATATTTCGTTAGGATCTAACGTCCTAATTCCTCCTACAGCTTCTTAAATCTATTAAGACAGCTGCATCTTTGCCACTCTTTTGGTCCAATCTGACTTGGAATTTCCTTTGGAATTAATGACCAAGTGTGAGTGCGTGAGAAATGCAGAATAATCCAGGGCATACTCAACAAACTTTCAAAATCATGTGCTGTGCCCCTCAAATATAAATGTATGATATCTGGATCTCTATCAAACGGTTATAAATAATACAGTGCTAAATTGTAGAGCGGGTATAAATTATTACAGTGAGTCTAATTGGATTTAAAACCACAAGGATTGGCTTTGGCTTGTTCTTCACCCAGCTTAACTCTTGCTTTACGTATCTTTCCTTGTTCACGTTCCTACAATTCAGTGCATTCGTTCTGGATGGTGAAAATGTTGCTTGAACTATCGGAGACGGAGAGCGTGGCATTGAAATAATTGTAATGAGAGGACTTGTGAGGTTTGAGTAGCCGGTAGTCATAGTCGATGAATAATGAATCAATTACTCCTTTGAGAGCTGCTCTTGTTTCTCTTAGCCTTATAATTAAAATTTTACCTGTGATACTGTGATCGCTGTGTGGTGAATATTCCGAAGCCTGGTCCAGTCTTCATAATGAACATGTACCTAATACTTCAGTGTGGGTCTTACCTTTGGAATTACCGCATGCATTGCTGTATGCAAGTTGAAAAATAGACTACATTGTGAACGTAACCACGCTAAAGGTTTGTAAGTTTTACAATAATTCTCTTGCTTGGAAGAATCGAGTTAGTTTTAAAATGGTTTTAGATGTAAGAGTCCTAGAAAGATCAAGAATTAC
Source organism: Ptenothrix huangshanensis (assembly GCA_036851915.1). Lineage (NCBI taxonomy): Eukaryota > Metazoa > Arthropoda > Collembola > Symphypleona > Dicyrtomidae > Ptenothrix > Ptenothrix huangshanensis. Next base: position 5,985 of record JAAXYX010005864.1, read on the forward strand.
ATATTGAGATTTCTATTGATTGACTTTGATCCAAGAATTAGTTGCAATTGAGTCAAAGGAATGTAAGTGTAGATTTTGTCAAAAATTTCACTCACTACCACTACACAACACTTGCATTCTGCGTGAAAATGAAAATTTAAATAATTCTGACTGCCAGTGCATGCACAGCTATCAATTTCTAATGTAGGTACCTATGTATTGAATCTTTGATCCTAAGTTGACGTAGCCGGCTATTGACTGATTTCCTTCCTACTAGCGAGTTACTTTCCCGGCTATTAGGCACGGCATAAATTTGGTAAAGCTTTTGAGCCATGATCCTATAATGGCTACACACGCTTAGAAGAAATACCGAGTTGTTGTTGTGGTTGTGTTGTGAAGCAGGAGACTAGTGTAGCTGATTGTTGTCTTGGTATTAGGTTTTTTTCGGTTTCGGTATGTTATGTTACCTTAAAAAATGAAAATCACGCGCTGCGGAAGCTTTCGTATAAATAAGTCAGAAAAAATTTCTCCATGTAGAGCCCACCGCGAAGCCAAAATGAAAGAAGCCAAGAGCATTAAATTCATTGTGTAAAGAAACATTTGTAGGATTGTATTTTTTGCGCTTCTCTTGACTCTGGTTGTACATACATTGTATTATGCAAGTGAATGGAAGGATGGAATATGGAACGTGTAGAATTGTGTAGGATAGAATACTGGAACAGTGTAGAATAGACAGAAGAAGAAACGCATGTAATCTGAACCTGCACCTATACCTGAGTGTTGGTGGTAGGTTGGTGGTATGTAGAGAGGAAGAGAATGCGCAAGGCAAATGCCACCAAGTTAGGGTAGAGGATACCCGGGTATTGGGTATTGTATTTTACCCGCTAGCATTATACTTGGCTAGACTTTGTACATGGAGCAAGCGTCTCACGGGTTTATTGATCAGTCGGATTGGAATTTCCTATGGACTTAACATATGCTCGAGACTCGGTTTTTCGAATTCAGTGTCAAAGTTTCAGTGGTTTGAAAAAGCCTGTGGTTCACAGGCTTACTCTTCTTTCTCGCATCTCTCTCGCTCTCTCCCGAGTCGACGGACGTTCGTTTTCGTTAAGGACACACGACTCCGAACATCTCAACTCTTCTGTCAAGTCTCAAGTCTAAACAGTCTCCGTCGCATCGAGACATTCTTCAGTATCTCAGTTAGTCCAGCTCCAGGTTCTACTCCCCAACTCCCCCGTCCATAGTCCGCACAAAGGCACTTGGCCGCTTATTATTAGAGAGACGAGTTTTGGAGGAAGGAACGAGTTTAAGCTGTGAACGTCAAGTGACCACTCACGAACAAATAACACACCAGTACCAGTCTAGACAAAACCATCGACCCCACAGCTGACACTTTCAGAATTCGCCCAGTCATATAACCCTTGTTTGTGAATTGTTGGATAAAACTTTTGCATTTTAATACTTCGTAATAAGAGAATTTGATGAGTGTGAGTCCGGACGAGTGAGTAAATGCATTGCTACTGTCGCCTCACTACACCGCGATCACGACCACGACCTCACGGCCTCTATGTCCAGTGGAGGGTGCCGATGCAGCTTTAATTGACTTTCATAGGTACTTTGGTTTCCTTCGAGTGGAACTCTCCACTCTGCATTACTCCTTGTGCTTAACTAGTCATTCGCAATTTATACAAGCTCTGAAACGGGTAACTAGAAACTATTCTTGCAACTTTCTGCTATCCCACTTACATACTTGCCACTTCCTTCAGTACTCTTCATGTCCACACGTACGCGTGTACATATAAGTTTGCGCAATCCCATTACTGCTGCTCTACGTACTCTACACATCTCTCGTACTCCGGTAGCTTGTTGGCACTTGGCAGAATTTTATTGAAACATTGCAAGTGTAACTCATAGTGCTTCCTCATTACTTACATGTGATTTTAATTTGATGCAGATCGTGTGGTGCTCTTCTCGTGTGTTCCAGTGGCCCTGACACGTCCAAGTCGAATCAAACGGAACAGGATTAGGATTGTCTGTCATAACGAGCGAGAGCTTGAAAGAGAGAGAGAGGGACAGAATCAGAGCAACCGGCCAGGAGAATTCTATCGCAATTAAAGAGTAACTGCGAATTGCCAATACCGTTGAAGCGAAGCTCGAAGGGAACACATAGAAAGCATCTATAAAATAAAGAATAATTAGAGTCATTTCCATTCATGTATCCAATCAGTGAAGCATTCCTCCGCAACTCCATGGATCAAGTCAGTTCCGTTTTTATACCAGCGTATTGCAGTAATTAGCAATAAGCGTGTTACAACAGCTATTTTCTCCCTTGTATTCTTCATTTGACCGCAAAATATTGTCGTCGTCGGAATTAGTAGAAACTACACAGAGGTTCTGGTAACCTACAAGCACTGTGTTAGAAAATAGGGAAGAAGCGAAGGAGCAGGACCCCAGCGGAATCTATTTATTGATATTTACCTTGCCTAAGTATTTTTGAAATTAGAATAACAAACGGAGACTAGAATGGAGACAGCACAAGTAACCACAGCAGCTGTGACAAATGTATGTTTTAGTCAAGATAACTCAATTCAGTCGGCCATAGAAGCAAATCATACGAACGACAAGCTGGAGACTTCTCTGTACTCGAGCAAAACCATCAATGGTGATATAAGTGTAAAAGTTTCATCCAAGGATCATCTCAATAGCCATCAATGTCATGAGAATCAGACTGAGCATCAGCACGACGAGCTCAAAGAGTCTCACCTCCACTCGTCACGAGCACATCACATAATTGAAAATCAATGTGAGAAGGATGGAGACATTACGACCGTCACCCAAACCCAGACCGGTGACAAATCTGAAGATGACAGCGTGAGTAGCCTCTATAATGTCTGTGCCCACACAAAGGTGGATGATGGTGACGGGGACATCAGCACTCGGGCTGATGACAGTGGTGGGCATGTTGTGAAGAGAAAAACAGCCGCGTCTCTTGTGTCGCAACGTGAAAGAAAAGAGTCTGGAGAAAGTGTCAAAGACGATGGAATTGATGATCACGACCAGGGGAAAAAGAACACCGCCGCAGATGGAGAATGCGGTCTTCATGTTTTTAATTCATGTCGGGGTCAACATCTTCTACGGCTCAAGGATATGCCGGTGCACCTACAATTTAATCGTCATGTGCACTCGGGCTACCGACGACTACATGATGTCTGGGGATGTTTCTGGAGTCTGTTCTACCTCCATAATGAGACTGTCAACATTTTTACTCATGGTAAGTGTTCACTCCACTTTCCCTTTATTTCTTCTTTCCTGTCCACTTCTATAATTAGATCCCATTTAGCCTTTTCCAGGATCTTTGTCAAATATCACTGCCGAATTATCTCCTATTTCATCCCACTTTCATTTACACTTGACTTGACAAATCTCAATTCATATTCCAGTCATTAGTGCATTCGGTTTCTCTCCCCCTTGTTCGCCTTTATTCTATTAACAATTCAATTAACAAGAACAAACAAACGTGAATTAGAGCACAGATTTGACATTTAGTTTGACATTTTCGACACACTATCGGGATACCCTGGATTTCTATGTATGTGTGTCTTATCCTCTTATTCCCTTAATGAGAAATCCAGAACATGGCCCTAGTTTAAGTTCACAGGTTCATTGTAACTTCCACACGTTTAAGCACCTAGGCGTATCAGTAAATACAAATTATTCTTACCTGCCCCATAGAGATGTTGGTGTATACACCAACATCGTGAAAAACTGCAAAGCCGAATCAGTTAACTGCATGCTTGATGTTAAGACAAAGTTGAGGTGGTACAAAATGATTGCATCCTACGTTGCATATACATATTCCGCCTTACACTCCGAGACTAACGATAAGTCTGCGGGTTAACATTTTAATCGTAGCGTATCGCATACAACTCTTTTTACTAGCTAATGACTGTAAACCTAAATTTATTTGTCGAGGAAGTTGTACTCAACTTTAAATATAGAATTGATGGCAGACTGCATAATATTTTTCATATCTGGCAAAATTTATTTTAACTTGGTCCTTTCAAGACGTCAAGACTTTAATCTGGTTAATTAGTATGTAGGTATATTTTTAGAAGTAGGAAATATAAATAAAAGGATTAAAGGGGAATGGTTGTTTGCACTCGCACTCGTATGATGACGTCGACGAACCCACGCTGATCTCCCCTGCAAATAAAAGTTCCTAATGTGCATGCATTTTGAACCAAACTTGAAAATCATAGTATTTTTGTACATGGCATAGAACTAACTAGTCTTAGATTCCATGAATTCATAATTGTGTCTGGTAGGTGTAAGAAGCTGAGCAAGTTGTACAAATAATTACATGCCTACCTTTTTGTATGGCTTTTTCAGAACGGCATAAAGTTAGATGGATTCACAATTT
>JAAXYX010005865.1:0-10381 GCA_036851915.1 Ptenothrix huangshanensis
CGACGAAGAGCCAGATGAATGGCTTCGAGATCAGAAACTGGTACCCAACACTCTGCAATCAAGCATTTTTGCGTGACATCCAAATTGAAGAGATTTAGCGTGTGATAAATAGCCTTGATCTTTCTAACTTTGGTGAACCACATTTTAATGCTCTTTGCTGCTGCTACTAACACGCGATGACGATGATCCTGTGTTTGGCTCAGTACCTACAGCACCACACAAAAAACGCCCGTCAGATTTTCTCAATAGTTTAATTTACATTAATATCCGTCAAACTTTCAAAATTAATGATAATTCCCGCTTAACGAAACAAACTCAACAAAATTTCACTAAATTATTTACCGTATTCAAATCTTCTATACGAGTCATCACACCCACAGCCATTTCCCTTCGATCGTTCGGTGTTTCCGGGCAGGGATAGAGAGTCGCTCGAAAGCCTTCACAGATTTTTTTAACTCTAATTTTAAGCTGGTCTCCTTGAAAGAAGATGATGAACACAGATTTGTAAACTTGGTCACCCTGCAAAAATGTCACCCGCACAGAATCAATTTAAAGCTGAAGAAGGTGTCTACTCAATTTCATTGTTTCTTAATTAGCTTGAGACAACGCGAAACAATAATTATTGATTATAGTGCTGCTTGTGTGATTGTTACCGATGTAGGATCTTCTAAGGGACTATCGATTTCGGCCTGCCGAAGAAATACATTGCCTCTGCAAGCACGCCAAAGCATTCGTTCAAACGGGGGGATTCTTTCTCTCAGGATTACCCCAGCTACAAACCTGTATCACGACCAAAACATTAATTCAAGCCACATATGATATTGAAATAGGTATAATTATTCCCCAACTGCTCCCAGGCGGTGGCATTACTTTATGTGTACAATAAGTATGAAGAGATAAATAACAATCATTGTCTCTATCGCTGTCACTTTTGGCTATCTTTGTATTCGTTGTTTCATGATTCACACCACTACATTGCACTGCTTGTTCGCAAAATTTTAAAGAAAAAAGAAAAATACCCAAGGTGCCCATGTTTAGCTGCCAGATTCATCATTTGAGTTCCTTGAAATTGGTCTTCAATTAAATTCGCTGTGAGCGATTCGTCTACGTCGTGAGTTTCTCGCTTAACATCGAAAAGAAGGAAATAAAATAAAATATAGTATGCATAGTAAACTCCTAAATCTTTTACCAAACTATATTCAGTTAACTCAATTATTCGACGGTACAGTAAAACGGCTCTTGACTCGTGTGCTCGGTGCTGGTGCTGAGGAAGCAAGGCACATGGAAAACAACAGAAATTTCATTCCTGTCACACCTTTCTTATCGTTATAGTATAGCTAACAACACAGAAGTGCGTCGCTCTCATCCGTTAATTAAAATTTCAAACCAGTAAAGCGCCACCAAAAAAGGAAGTTGAGACAAGAGATAGCTAACTAATCAGTGAGCCTTTTTCCTACTACAATTAAGTACTTCAAAGCAAGATATTTCAATTAGTTACGGTAATTACAGCACATAAGTTACACCGAATCGGACCCAAGAACTTTTGCACTAGCTATGATCAATGAATAACAGGTACTGAGCAATTATCAGAAGTTGTTACTGTGTATGTACAAGTACGCAGGTATATTATTAATAAGCATCAATCAGCATAAATCAGCAAGAGAAGGTAGAATAGAAGAACAATACCAAAGAAACCCTTAAAGTTCTGCGATATGAGTGTATGTATTAGTATCAGCAGTATTAGTACCAAACCGACAGAAACCAACTCAAGAAAGAAGGTAAATTGCGGGTCACGTACTTATACCTGCACGTACAGTAAAAGTCATTACTTAATGCCACATCCCAACTGAGAAGCAAATGCCGAAGGAACAAGAAGTTTTAGCTTTGTGCTCAGAGTTAGATTACAAAAAGCAATAGATTACCCCAACTTTAAAGACTGGCCACCAGCTCGAAGCCCTTCTTCCCCAAGCAAATTAACTTGCTCGTCTTCACGATTTGGGTCAGCCATCTGCATTTTGGAGTAAGCGTTAAAACAATATTTATACTCTATAATCTGACAGACAATGAAGAACGGAAATAAAAACGCCCCTCAAATAAAGCATTGATTTCAAAAAAGACAAAAGCAAAAAACCGTAAAACGTCATCCGACAACGTAATATATACACAAATGTACAAGTCCAATAAGGGCATGTGGTGTAGTAAGGTAGTGAAAGGAGTTGCAACGCAAGAAGGGTTCCAAATTAACAAACAATAGCGGCACATGAGAGCTCAAGTGACATAAATAAAAATGAGCCAAACAGAAGAACCAAATGAATACAAAATAAATTATAAAAAAAACGTCGAATAACTGAAAATAACTTAATGTTCACACAAAATTATGTGNTGTACAAGTCCAATAAGGGCATGTGGTGTAGTAAGGTAGTGAAAGGAGTTGCAACGCAAGAAGGGTTCCAAATTAACAAACAATAGCGGCACATGAGCGCTCAAGTGACATAAATAAAAATGAGCCAAACAGAAGAACCAAATGAATACAAAATAAATTATAAAAAAAACGTCGAATAACTGAAAATAACTTAATGTTCACACAAAATTATGTGATTATTATCACGTATTCATTAATGACCAATCAAATTATAAAAAAATACGTGGAAGAATGATGAAAGTACCTCGTCAAAGAAAACTTGAGTTTTACGCAAGATATGCTTGAGTTCGGTGAGTTCCAGATAATTTCTTTTTAATGCTTCAGAAGTTTTGATTAACTTCTCGTAACTCATTTTCAAGCTTTTCAAAAGTAGCCTGGAAATTTAAATTAAGATTTTCAATTAGCCTTGACACCGAAAACATTGTATACATACAATTTATATCTGGATATAAGTTGACAGATTAGCACTATAGACTAATTTGAAGCTGTAGAAAAAGAGATGATTCAGTACACCATATAATAATACATGTTAAAATATAAAATTTAAAATTAAATTTAGAATTTCCGTATATTATTACTTCTAAATCTATCATCTCTCTGGGTTGTGGTGCTTCCACATTCTCGCCAGAATCTAACATGGGAATTCCATCCTTTTTAATTTCCTTCTCCAGATATCGAAGTTTTCTTTCCATTTCATCGCAACGTCTAACTTCATTAACGAACTTCCTTTGGAATGCATTCACATCAGGATTTAGCTGTAGAAAAAGTCACATGTGAGAAACAGATAGGTGCACATCATGATAATAATATAACCCCATTTAAATTTTACCCTACCAGGTATAAAACATTTAAAATATAAAACAAGAACAAATATCGCACATCTCTAAACTGGGCCAGTCCGAGTTCTCCAAGTTCAGAGACGCAGGCATAGGCAGCCTCACTCTGCAAGAAGAGCTGACACAAGGCCATTTCTTCACTTCGAAAAAGTGACATTTTGAATGATTTCTAATTTTACGCACTGTCACAGAAGGAATACGAATGCTAACAATGGAAAAATGATAGTTAAATTCCGAAGCGTAACTGGGTTACGCCCTTGCAAAATTTTAGCTTTCGTGCACTGCACAACTCCCGTGTCGCGGTGACAAAAAACTTTTACACAGAATTATAAAGCTTGTCCAATTAGTATAGGTAAGCACTCGAGAAAACACAACTGACTAATTTTGAATTCGTCTCATGGGGACGACAAGGTAAATTTGTCCAAAATTTCAAAGCACTCTTGTTTGAATATCGGAGAAGTTGAATGGTGTAGTGGGAGTTATGCGGTAGCCAATTATCGATTGAACGACAAATTCTACTTCACATTATAGGCTATGCTTCGCCTGGTCTGGTCTGGTTTGGCCCGTTCCTCCCAATATTTACGTAAAGACCCGGGTGCTAGAGTGTGCGCAGACTGCTTTGTCTCGTCTATTCTCCGAATCTGCAAAGATACAAATAGCACAGGATAACAGAATGTTGAGTGTAAAATATTTTCGCAACTCATTACGTGCATTAGAAACGTGCGAGGAAATGAATACAAGACACGCTTAAGCAAACTCTTAATTAAAGAGAATCTTCTATTTGCTTGCATCATCTAATTAGAAAGTACCATGTTGACTATGTCGTATGAATAATCGCCTTTTAATTACATTCTTCCCTCTATTTATTACTTGAATAATTAAACACTGACCATATCCTAATATGAATCAACGTTGATCTCAAGGAAATTAATATGTAATATGAAGTAAAACCAACTAGTAAAAACAACACACGTACCTATGAATAACACTACAACCAAACTCGCTCAGAGCTGACTAGTCAGTGTTAAGGAGTCAAAGTCTATAATTTACTTACTTTTTAATTACAGTATATCTATCATCTATCGTTGATGGTGCATCGATCGGCAGATACCTAATGTAAAATGCAAATAATAATTACTTGCGTTATGCCATGCCTATAGACGACAGATATAATAATGTATACAGTTTAGTATACAGTTGCAGGTCTGGTTGCGTATTAATAAATTGCAATTATAAATTATTTAAATCCTACAACAAACAACTTGCAACTTGGTATCTACAATGCGAAGGATACAAATATATAATGTATAATGACTAGATACATAATTACAATAAATAAATAAACATTGCTAATTACTAATTCAAAGTGACAGTTGACAGTGTAGGCAGTAATTTTTTAAATTGCTAACACTTTATGCCTACATAAAAATTCCCTATCACCAGTTTATTATATGTTGATGATCAATAATCTCATAAATGCAAACCTAAGTAGAAGGAAACAAAACCAAGTTTCAATACACCCACCGTCACAAACTGCTGTCAGTTACCGTCAATCTGTCAAATAGTAACACACAAATTGCATTCGGAACACGGCCAATGTCGACCTTGAATCACAATTTAAAGGAGCCACAAGGAAATGTCAATAATGAGTACCCAGGAATTTAGTTTTTAATTTGCAGTTTAGTTTTTGGAGTAATTATTTATTATTCCTTATTCTCCGACGTTGTTGCCGACACTTACTGTGCTCGTGCTCCTAATGGTGTGCTAAAATGTTATTTGTTATTGCTATATCATATGTGGCAATTGAGATTGGGATAATTATAATTTCCGTTTAAATTTTAAAGGGTCATCATACGTCGGCGGTGACGTTTCTATTCAATATGCACTCTATACAGAATTTATTCTCCTTACAATATTTCCTTCCCGCTGGAGCATCGAAATCTATCATAGATTTCTATGGCTCAAGTCCGTCATCCCGCAATTTTTAAACCAAATCGTGCCTCGTGCATAAAACTGCAGACTGCAAATGCAAACGCATTTACCGTGAGGAATTGAGGAAATACGAATCAGCATGTCCAGCATGTCCATTAGTAATTCCTACTAATTACCAAAATTAGTAATTCGTCACAGTATTTTTGCTTTGAATTAATCACTGTGCTAAAACTAGCATTTTTGGTCATATATTCCCTAGGAGGAAGGGGGAAACTACTTCGTTGTTGCTGATTCAAAAACGTTTGACTTAAGAATCCAGAAGAGTGCCCAGCTATTATCTGCACTTCTGCAGGTTTGTTTAATGATTAATTTTGGATTTCCATCATATCAATTATTAATTATGTACTGTAAAATGTTAGGATTATGGATTATCTACTTTTTAGCGTCTGCGGATAATTGTTGTTGTTAGTAATTACATAGTGGGTGGTGGGAAAAAGGAATCAACGTTCAAAAAAATCATCGAATTTGCAATTCGAATTTTTTATTTTTTATTATGACTTTTTTACATTATCCATTATCATATAATTGTAACATAACACAACATCCAGGTACAATTGACAGTATATATATACCATATTTATTTTCTTTTCTTATTTGGATGTAAAATGCAAAGTGGGTTTACTATTTACAAACTTGTTTTATATTTGATATGTAATCATCAATCATACTTGAGAGAGAAAGTAAATATTTTACATTTTGATTTAATTAAACCGACTTGTGCTAATTTTTTAAAGACACAGCAAGGGTAGGACCGTAAGACAAGACACAAGCTTAGGTGCAAAACGTAATTCAACGTTCAATGTGCGGGTGAATACCTATGTTCAATATTGTATTAGTGATTACCTACCTAGTTATTATTAGAGATTGAATTTATGGATTGATAATCTTAGCTGGTACAAAAACGATGTTGAATAATTTAAACAAAAACTTCGTGTCTTCAATGTCTGATTAGTGTGGAATTTCAAATTGACATTCAACATTCGACATCGAAGGCTGTAACAGAACTTGAGGTTAATTTCTGCCTTTTTGCATATTTATTGTACAGATTTAGTACTGAATATGGAAGCACTCGTAACTACGGATCAAGCTAATGACAACACCAGCATACATATTTGGAACCCTTCAAGTGGCACGAAACTTTTGAGTCTTCGTGGACCCTCAGCTGTATCCTCCACCCTCTGTAATATTGCCGATGAGGGTTTTGCTATCGTAGAAAGTGGAAAGCCTTTCGTTCATATTTGGCAGACCGGTCAACCCCTTCAAACGTCCCGTAGGATACTTTGTCCAGGAAAACCTTGCGCTGCAGCGATACATCCAGATGGCAATTATTTTGCGATAGCGTTCGAGGAGAAGATTAGTATTTGGCAAGTTGGGAGTGGGCGCATTGTTACGAATATTACATCGGCCCATTTCCGTCCAGTGTCAGCTTTAAAATTTGGTAGTAATGGTTACTTTCTCGTTAGCGGGGGTCAAGAGGGAATCGTTAATGCTTGGAGTTTTCTCGAAGTCGCTTCCAAAGCTTCCGTTGCACCGAGGTACACGTGGTCGGACCATAGTCTACCTGTAACCGGGATTCATGTAGGATCTGGGGGACAGAAAGCAAATGTGTTTACATCATCCCATGATCGTACTTGCAAGATTTACTCACTGGCTACTGGAGGAATATTACTGTCAATCTCATTCCCGTCAGCATTGACAGGGGTGACAGTTGATGCAGCGGAACATTCAATTTTTCTAGGATCTAAAAGTGGAACTATTTATCAAACCAAGTTACAGTCTCCACCGCGATCAGTTGAGCAACACGTTATATCGGATGCAGAAGCAGATTTTCTTTTCAAAAAACATATTTGTGAAGTCACAGCGTTAACTGTTTCGGCAGATGGTCGAACTCTAGTTTCTGGGGATGAAGAGGGGAATATTTTTATGTGGGATGTATCAAGTAAACAGTCCGTGAGAACTATTCAACAAGCTCAACCATCTGCTACATCTACTACTTCTGCTTCACCTGCAAACACAGATCCACGCAAGGTGTCGGCTACCGCAAATAGCAAGAAAATTACCAATATTGCTTTCTGGCTGGGTAATCCAGAAAATTTGAAGGGATCACAGAAGCCACGGATTTCATTCCCCGAAGTTCCCAAATTACTAGAATCACAGGAAGATGATGATAATGTTGTTATCCGAGTGTGGAATAGACAAAGGCAGGATGAATTCCATGGTGCAAGCAGTAGTCGGAAGGTCGAGGGAGATAGTTCAAAATTAGCTATGATTTCCAAGCTTAAAGTAGAATTAGCTAAAAATGAACTGATTAATAAACGCTTACAAGACTTCTGCACAGAGAATATATTAGGGTTGCAAGAGCCAAATTTACCTAACGGTCTTAAGAAACGTAAACGAGATTCTACTAATAATATCTAAATGTTATCATTGCAGTGAACTTGCTATTTTACTATTTTTGATGGAAGAAGTATGCAGAACATTTTTGTAGTAGGTACATTGTCCATTGTTAAGTTGTATACAAATTAGACCTGCGAAGCCAGTTTTGTTTTTGTACTCTGAAGAATTCGTTGCCTTTCCTGTATGCTATTTAATTATTATAATATTACATCGTTATGATATGTATACAGGCTTGGAGTAATTAATCTATTTTTCATTCGTGTTCATTTTTTAAAATATGACTTCCAACGGTGCAGCAGGAGAACAATCTAATACTTGTATAACATGTATTAAATTAAAATAAATATTCGTTGCAACACAATAAATAAACTACCTTTGCAAATTACTCGAGTTTAGTGCTCGAGAACGAGCACTTTTCTTCGTTTCTTCGAAGGAGGTAGTTGAGGACGTTGTCCTTGATAGTTATCCTTGATGTATGCCTAATTATTGTACAACTCATAATTATACTCTTTTAGGGAGTAGGAAGAATCATTAGGAATTGAGATAAAAATTATCGCTTGCGGTTTTGGCGCATCCCTTAAAACACCTAATGGATTTTTTTTGAATTTTACAGGTTATTAGTTAAGTTAACTTCCATTCAAATTTTGCAGTTTTCAGTTTCATCTTACTCGCAGTTAATAATATTACTATTTTTTTGAAAAACAATGCATAATTTTTCAGTGTTATAATTAATTGTATCAGAAGGTACTCCACACGTAGGGAACTCGTCAAGAGAATGTGAAAAAACCACGTGGTTACTCTCTAAGCAGTGGCACGAACGTTGAGTCGACTTTGTGGTTGCTCATCTTTTTATCTATCTCAACTACTCAACTTTCGCTTCGACTTCGATTTCGACATACCTTTAAGTATGCACAGCTAATAAAGCTTTCAGCATTCCACTTTGCTTCAGTAATTCGGCAAACGTCAACAGATTTTAAGCATTGAAGTTTCAAATTGTACACATTTTTGCAAAACTACAGTCTCAGCTGTGTTCGTGATAATTCATAAAGAATGTGCAATTGCATTATTTGTTTAAAAAAGGATCCATTTGGGTACGTTTGCAGCACGGATTGATTACATGTATTAAAACGATTACGAGATGATAGAACACTTGTGTAGCAAGAAACGAATGATTCTTTTCATCATTTTTCTCGGCCTGTAAGTTGATAATTTACGTTTTTTACACTCTGTTGTAGTTGTAGTTTTGTATTTTCTGAGTATTAGATTAGTATGCATGTGTGCTGTGGTTANTTGTGTAGCAAGAAACGAATGATTCTTTTCATCATTTTTCTCGGCCTGTAAGTTGATAATTTACGTTTTTTACACTCTGTTGTAGTTGTAGTTTTGTATTTTCTGAGTATTAGATTAGTATGCATGTGTGCTGTGGTTACGGTTACTGATTCCTGGGACAATCGGCTTGATAAGAAAACAGCACCAGCCAGGATAGCACTAACATTAGGTGCTGGACTGAATGCGGTTGTTTTCTGACCATAAAAATACAATCTATTACGCTCTGCTGATTATTGCAGAAAATAAAACATAGGCTGACGTCATACAAGCATCTGTATAATAAAATAATAATGCTTCATCAATATGGATTATGGATCATAATCATAATCACTTCTCATTTTACTTGTCGCTTGTGCGGACGTGGTCGCTTGTTTGGTTTTAGAAACTATAGTCAGCATTGACGACGACGATTATCAATTATATGAAGATTAGCATTTTGGAGCTGGTTGTGTTAATTATTTTATTTGTGTTGACGAAGACGGGACAGTCGGGAGTTTAGTTGACAATTCGACGATCACGGTGTCAGTGGCCAAAATACAAATAAAGTGATTTGGTCTACAAAAATGTTGATAAAATATTTCATTGTGTATTTCAGATTAACAATTCTGCTGTTAATATTAGAAGAAGCTCTAGCTTCTCAAGAGCACACACCAACTCCAACACCGCAAACCCAGTCTGATCGGAATGCAGAGAATATTAAGCATTTAGAAAATCAAAGTAATAGTTTTGATGCTCAAAAAGTACCAGAAAAACCTTTATCTTCACTTTATTCGTCGAACAGCGAATCGTGTTGGAAGAAAGAAACTTTTGTAGTTATTAAATCCTGTGAACCTTGCACTAGTAAGTGGGCTTTTGATTTCTTTTTTGTACCATAGTTATTGTTAATTTTATCATTTTCTCGTTGAAACGATTTTAAGTGGTATATCTCTAACTATTTTTGTTACAACCAAAAAGTGAATGATGTTTTCCCTAAGAAGTTATGAACCCATAAACATTATGGGATGTTTTGCTTCCTATTTTGAAAACTATGTTTCGGGGACATTATTTTCATTATAATTAAAATGCGTTTTAGCATTTAAAATCGTAACTGAAAAATGAAGCGTTTTGGAACAAGTGAACATATGCAGCAATTTCGGAATCGGGAAAGATATACAATATATGTGCCTATAATTTTCTATGGGCCTTTAATGTTTATGACGATTGATGGTGTACTATGTTAATTTTATTTTCAGAATTCGAAATTGGCAGTAAATCACCCGCAATTTGTGTCGAAACTGGACTTAAAGAATATATTAACTGTAGTATATCTGGATTGGTGTATCGCAGGTAATTAATTGTGTTCATTTTAGCTTTGATTTATGCGAATTTTTACATTGTAAAAGTTTAAATCAAAGTTTGCAGTACA
>JAAXYX010005866.1:0-10381 GCA_036851915.1 Ptenothrix huangshanensis
AAAAAAAGAAATGAATAATAAAATATTCTTAAGATGGACTGCGTAATAATACAGATTAATGTGAATGAAAACAAAATAAAATACTTACCTGGCAAGCCTGATAAAACAATGTCATGTAAGGATTGGTCAAATATTTCATTTCAATGTACTCTTGTGAGGTCTGGAAGACAAAGTGATTTATGCGATTGGTGCGAAAGGTGATGGAGAAGGACGAATAGATAAGAAGAGATGACTTTGAGAGCAATACATCGGGAGATAGAGATGTGGTTTGTGAACAAATGGGCCAAGAATAAGGCGGAGGATTTTAAAGTTTCATTTGTGATTGACGTGATTATCTTCCCTCTAACTCCTTCTAATGCAGCATTCTTTTCCAGTCCAAGAGTAACCAAAATCAAGTCGGTATCTTCTTTTCTTCTTTTTTCTTTCAATCTTCCCCTCTCTCCCGTCAAGATCTCAGATTGCTTCAGCTGTCAAAAAAAATTGAGAAAAAATCATCATTAGGTCAAAGTTAAAGGAAGAGTTGAAGAGGCCACCGACACCGACAGTAAGAAATGATAGGAAGTACTCATCCTCGTGCATATTACAGTACTATCCATGGCTACATAGAAGAAGAAGAGGGAATGAGTATAATTTCAACCGATGATAATTATTGTAATACAGATATTGAAAGTTGGCTGAAGTACAAATATGTGGCCCTTGTTTTTACTGGGACTAGTACATCAATGTATCATCATTAGGTTAAAAGCTGAAACTATTGCTCTGATTTTAATTTCTGGGTTCACCCAGACCTCTAAGAGAAAATGATGGAATATAATTACATGATCATTTCGTGTAATCAAATAATGGCGTAGTGTCTACCTGGGTGTTAGGAAATATATTATATTGCCTGTAACACATATAGGTACGTCGAGTGAATTATGAAGATACAATAATGCTCGGGATCGAACAATATTGGAGCATTCAATTTTACCTTGGGTTCATATTCAGACCTAATTGTAATTACTATGATTTGGTTGAATACTGCACAGAAACAGTTCCTAAATAATGATGGTATTATTTATTGTTTTAAGTAATCAAGATAAGGACACAAGCATTTTCAGACATTAAAGTTTTTTGTACCACAAAAATTGATGATGAACGAAAGGCAATTTTTGTTAAGGAGCAATAATAATGATCACCAAAGAGCACCTTACTCGAAGTTGGAGTCCAGTCAAT
This sequence comes from Ptenothrix huangshanensis, assembly GCA_036851915.1. NCBI lineage: Eukaryota > Metazoa > Arthropoda > Collembola > Symphypleona > Dicyrtomidae > Ptenothrix > Ptenothrix huangshanensis. The sequence continues at coordinate 1,216 of JAAXYX010005866.1, forward strand.
GTAATTTTGTTGACTATGATAGCAATTACCTGTACTCATGTTTTTGGTTTAGGCGGTTAAAACATTCCTGTATTTAACAGACTGTTTTAGTCCTGGGTTTTAGAAATAAACGTATCTACCTACTATTAGGAGCCTATATAGGTATTCTTTAAGTAAGAGTCGGGAACATTAACCACCGTCGCGACTGTGCAGGAGATGCGGTCTGATTTAACTTGTATAGAATGGACAATAATGTGGGCACGAGTTTTTATGTTGAGATAGGTTATGATTGTTGGCTTTGGCTTTTGTACGGAGTGTACATTTGCACTTGAAAGACACTCCTGTGATATCTGTAGCACGAATCTAAAGGGATGAAAGCATCTGGAGCCAAATTATGAATGCACATAGACAGACTCGAGACCAAAAGACTTAGACTTAAGCATTGTTATTTTAGTAGGGTTAGGATGGAACAATGTTAACTTTGTATGTTTGACTAGCTTGTCATATCACCATTAGTACAAACACTCGAGATCGAGTTGTTCATTTATGAGGGTAATAATGGTGAGATGAGTGATATAATAGGGCGTTCAATTTTAGCATGCTACATTAGCCATGGTATACCTGAACAATAGCGCTTTCTCACGCCCTAAAAACAATTATTTTCAGTTTAACAAACCACAAATTATGAGCTGCTGCTTACCTTTAAACGACGTATTAAGTAATATCAAGCTATGATTATTTTTTGGGAGGTACCAGCCCGCTTTCTTATCATCCGGGATTTCATCGTGGGAATTCATTTTATTGGAGCAAATCAGCGTTCCTTCATTTTTCTTTCTTTTTTTGAAACCACATTTCATGCGTAAGAAAAAATGTGTTTAATATAGACGAAATGTTTCCATAGTCCATTCTACACTTTTCGTTTTTATAGGAGATGCTAATAGTAATCATATTCTGGAAGAGGATAATGTTATGCGTTATTTAGTTTAATTGTATGCATATAAAATGTACATCCTTTCTGGGCCTCACTGCCTAATTATTCTAGCCAGAGATCCCGGCTCATTTGCTCAAGACTGTACAGGTATAATTTCATTGCCTCTTGCCTGATTGAGTCCATGTAATGCTAATGGAATATAATTGCCAAGGTACGAAAGATGGAATTATTAGACGCATTTAAAGGTTAATGGTTGGAGCTGTAGTATAATAAGCTCTTGCAGTACTATGTTTATTTAATGGTCTCTGTATACACATATGTCCCATAGACAGTAAATATGGTTGCGATGATATTGCCTTTTAAATCATCCTATCTAACGATAAGATGATGCTTGCTGGGATCAGAATAATGATGAGGACTAACTTATGAACTAGTTAGCAGTGTAAAATGCAGGGTGAAAATAATTTATTCGAGGTCCTGGTGTAGTATCTCTACTTTCATAAATTAAGTCCGTTTGCAAGCTCGTAAAAAGGAAACTGGAATTGTGAGCAGCATTATAAATAATCATTACTTGATTTTATTTGTACTAAGTACCTACCTCAGATCGGCTACTGTCACACTGCTTACACTATGTCAAATTTAATACAAGGAGATACAAGCAGATGAAAGATTATTTTACTTCATCTCCCTTCATATGATTGAACATTGTGGAAACATCTACTTTTACTACCGCACTACCAAACTACAGGTTCTACAAGTCTTCTACTAAAACTTGTAAGTCAAGAGAGTATAAAATAAATAGTTTTGATCCACATCCTCGAGATTCGAGCACACTGTTTCTACACTTGCTACTTACCGTAAGTAGCAGACTCTTCATATGTATACATATATAATAAAATGAAAGTGTTAAAATTATAAGTACTCATTGCATCGTTACAATAAAAAAAAGATGTCGTTCCAGATATCGGAATTAGTGCTTGGGTAGTAGTACATACATTCGTGATTCGAATAAAATGGCAATCATCACATAAAATCTGTAATAACAGCAAGTGCATTCAGAAGCTTTAAAGCAGCTTATTGGATGACGTGCTTTAGCTTTTAAAACTTTTCATATGCATATTATTTATGAAGGTTTTATTAAAGAAGTACGTAATTATATACGCTGTTGCCGATTCATTTTAATTATCCTCCCAGGGCTTCCGTTTCACGTAATTAATATAAATTATCAAACTTATCACCTCGGTCAGGTTATCACCAAAACGGGGAAATGAACCAGCATTTTTACAAATTAAAGTTATGATTAGGTATGTTCATTTTTTAGACAAGTTTCTAAAGGCAAAATGATTTTAGGTAGGTAGCTAGTTAGTAATTATTGACATTGGCTCACACTTGGTCAGTTTCATAATTAGACGCACTTGAGCACTATCAGTTTAATTGTTGTTGTTTCAATATGTGCTTCGTGGTAATACGTAATAAGTACGAATATGTAGGTAGACAATACACCACTACTGATTTCAGCAAGTTTAGATCACTCTAGCAATGCAGTAATCACAGAGCACTCCATTGAAATTGAGAACAAAAAAGGTACTTGAAATGAAAAAAGACGACAGTGCACCTGTTTCCTCTGCTCGGTCAATCATTTGAGACGGTTCCATGCATGGTTTTTGTGCCGTCAGAAGATTAAAACTTGAAAGCAGGACGGTCGGACTTAACTTTTGATTTGGATGCGCTTCTCTGTCTTTATTTCCATGGTTGGTGAGTGAGTTTAATAATATACAGGATTGAAGATAGTCAAGTCTAACGTGAGTCAAAGTCAGTCAGCTTTTGCCCTTCTAAGACTATTTGCGTATACATATGTATGCAGCACACAAACCAAGGAAGAAGACAAGGCAGAAAATAGCAAGCGTATCTCCTTTTCTCCAGTTAATGGAAGTCGAGTTAGAGATAAAAGCTGATATAGATAGGTAGTTGAGTACAAACACTTCCGATACCCACTTGTTTTTATTTTTATAATCCTTTTTTATAGTTTGTATTCGTGCGTCTTTTCTTCTTGACTTCTTGTCGACCATATAGTTTATGGGATTTTTACCTTTATTGCATTCAGCATCTACCATTAATTTCACTTGAACATGTGCCCCTATTTATATGCATAAAAAAACGAGCATTAACCATCTCCTGTGCTTGTACTTGTATCAGGATTTTGTACTCTTCTTCTTGTAATAAGCAAAGGTAGATACAATGGCAATGTTTTGAAACTTGTTTTTCTACTCCATCGTTGATTCTTGAAATGTTTTCATTTTCATTTTCGTTAAATGGTAAAAACTTAATTTACAATTGTTATACGATTACAATTATGATTACAATGGAAATGAAAAGGAAAAAAGGTGAGCTATATGCAATTTTTGACTGTCGGGGCATTAAAAATGATTTAATATCCTATCCTAGTATTTAGCATTGTATAAGCCTTGAAATTGATAGAGAATCAATTGCTTTCTTGTTCCCACCTAATTGTCGTAGGTTTTCAACCATTACCAACTCCTAACCAAAACAATTTTTCATTCTATATAATAATTATTTTGAAATGCTTCACAGAATAATTCGTGACAACAACTTGAATTTGACCAGTCATTTATTTCTGCCAAAGTATTGTGTTAATCCCATGCAATATTATTTACGGTAAAAAAAAGAATCCAAATTACATGTTTTACCACACTTGTTCCGTGTTACGTCGGATAGATAGACTGATCTTTTTCTACTTTACCATACTGTGATGATTTTATATTAGAATTATGTAGATGTGTAATTACACACATAGATATATTACAATTGCACTTTAGTATAAATATAAAAGGGGAAAGCAACATTTGCTTGGGATAGGCTTGATCATTCGTTACGATTTCGAGTAGGTGGCCTCACTGAAAACGTTGGCCCTAAGGATACATATGCGTATGGTCAGATTTTGATGTTTGATGTTTCAATCTATGATATCGTTAAAAGTCGATTCTAATTTGAAGCTAGAATGATTGCTTCATCATGCTTCTTACTATGTATGTTCCATAGGCAGGAGNAGGGGAAAGCAACATTTGCTTGGGATAGGCTTGATCATTCGTTACGATTTCGAGTAGGTGGCCTCACTGAAAACGTTGGCCCTAAGGATACATATGCGTATGGTCAGATTTTGATGTTTGATGTTTCAATCTATGATATCGTTAAAAGTCGATTCTAATTTGAAGCTAGAATGATTGCTTCATCATGCTTCTTACTATGTATGTTCCATAGGCAGGAGTAAAGTACTCAGTTTATATTGCCTCATTATAATCCTGATTGAATCTTAAGATTGTACGATTCAATGAAGTCATCTTCATAAATTTTGGTACTTTTGGTTTGAATTTTGTGCAGTCTCAGTGTCGACCTTTGTTTAAACATAGTACCTACATGTAAAATCTCCATGTCTTGAAATCTACCTACGTGCCTACATTCGTGAATAGAATTGTAAACAGTTGGGAAGAACATGGACAAAAAACCAATGTGTAAATAATATTTTTCCAGCTGGGCTTTGATTGCTTGTTCAATCTAAATTAAAGTACTTTCATTTTACGATTTACAAATTACAATTTCAAAATAGGAACAAAGTTGATATAAAGCCTGAAAGATGCATTATTCATGAGGCCGTTGTTTAAATGAGCAATAAGACGAATGACAGACACCGCTTTTGTGGGGCTGACCTCGGATATTTTCATTTAAGTATAGAGCACGAAGCTTATGAGTGTTTCGACTGAAAACACTAAAACACTTGTGACTTGTGCTTTCAGTCTTTCACAATGAAGCAATACAGTTAAAGCAGAAACATTTATTTATGTTATCTTGTGACGAGGGGAGAAATTTAAGGTTAGAACATTTTCGCTTCTAATAATAAGCTTTGTCCCAAGTACATACACTACCCATGTAAGACTTAAATGGAGTTTCCAGTCGGAAAATAAATTATGGTGTCCAGTAAATGTATACAAATAAAATAGTCTTGTGTTTTTCCTCTAATGTGCTGATAAACTATCTTGTTCTATTACGAGTGTACATTTCTTGTAAGCAATGAAATGCTTTAGGTTTAAGAGTTACGACTGTATGGTCAAGTCGGACCTGCTAGGCTAGAACTTTAGCAGGGACGAAAGTTTCAACGGACCTACGAATTTGTATACATATCTGCTTCAGGTGCTCACAATCAGAAATGTTAGCGTAGTTATCTGTACTGCTGTTAGTTGCCTAGGTATATTTTGTTAGAGACTGAAATTGAAATAAGACCCACATCAACCGAGAATTCATTAAGGTCAATCATAACGTATTGTTATGGCTGTAGAAAGGTGCCCAGGTTGGTCCTGGAGCCTAAGGCCAGTCAGGGACGAGTGTAGAAATTCAGTCAAGCCTAGGACCACGAGATCCACATCGTATCGCAACCACTTGTTGCGGGTCCACTTTATTAGTTTTTCATGGAGAAAATGATATTATGTGTATCATTATTGTTATGGAGTACCTACAGCAACTGCAACAGTAATAGCAATAGCAACAGCACCATCGACCATCAGCATCAGCATCGGTATCAACAACTTGTCTAGGTATAGATTACAGAATTACAAACGTTGGTTACATCACGTAAGAGAAATGGGCATAACATGATCGTCCCTCTTCATAATTGTAGCGTTCATGTTACCTGTCTACAGCTACACATAGATACTCTTGTCATGCATGACTGTGCTGTGTGCCATTCATAGACAATGAATATCCATCCTCATGCAGAGAAATGCATTCTTAAAGATACGTTAAAGGACCATTCACGGCCCACTTCGACATCATTCTCTATAAATATACACCTACAAATAGGTACATACCTATCCTTACGTATCCCATACAATGGTTAGGAAAGCGTGCATCTAACAGTGAGTTGCAAGTTGCAACGGAGTTTCCCTTCAATTTGAGAGATACAAGTTCAACACCTTTGTTCAGCATCCAAATTCAACAGAACAATGGCTGAATGCTAATCGTTAGATTTATTTCGTTCCATCCGAGAAAAATTCGGAAAGAGAATGCAGATGTGCCTTCTTTAATTTTGTGGCGTGGCGTCCGAGAAGAGCAAAAAGAAAATCAGAAAGACCAGTGAATTAAAAGAAGTATGTATATTACCTCGGTCCACGTATATTCACATATACGTATTTATAGCTGGGGAACCTGAAGTTGAAATGTTATCTGAATCTGAAAGCATAATTTCAATGTTTCACTTCATCTTCATTTAGGACGACCCTCAGCTATTACATCCAGGTAGAGAGCCAAAGTTTACGTCCTCATAATAAAGGGGCTGACCCTTGCCATGGCTTTGAGTTGATTTCAGGTGAGTTCCAGACTACACGAACATGCTCAATACTATGTACATATGTAGGCATTACTTTCTACGTGAGTATAATACAAGTAGGTACCTACATATCTGCATTCTGCACGTAGGTATAAGTACCGTATGTACTATTTTGGGATACTCCAGGCAAAGTCAAACTTAAGGGAGACCTGCAGGACCGGGTAGGGTGTGGTGAGTCTGATAATAATTTCAGTTTTTTGTCTTCTCATTTTACAAAGCCGTTGCACACAGTCACTTAAACTATCGTGTCTGGGTATACATATGTAGTGCCTACCAGCCTACCAATAATATCTACGTGTTGATGTGCATGTATCAGTGGATACGGTCGGGCCACAGGGAGCGAGCAGGGAGAACCGTCGTAGTTTCATTTCATTGCGTCTTCGTTCGTCTTGGTTCAGATCCTTTGCACCATTAAAATAAGTAACTTTAACCCCAACTTGGATCACTATCATATATTTTTCACGTTATGTGGATTCTAGTAGTAAACCCCAAAGGGAAAACTGCTTCAAGGTTTTCCAACTCTCCATTTTACTCCATTTTGATTCATTTGGATTTGAATTCGAATGTTTGTTTCAGAAAAAATACAATTAAATTTTGATCCCGTGTTGCACATGTAAGGCTTTCTAATTTTCCAGAAAAAGTCAAAAGTTTAATTTTCGAGGCACGAAATATGTAGAGGTCAACCAATGCTTTTGTCCAACAGATATATATTATATGGATAAAAAATTGCTATACCTTTAGCTTATTACCATTAGTAATCCACAGAAAGATGATACACTGGGTTTAAAAATAAAAAACCTATTCCTTGAGTATGAGTCCCCGTCTCCATGAAGTATTTTGGATTTTGGATTCAGGCCTTGTGCTGTATTATAGGTAGACCTTCATCTTCATCATTTTTGAAAATCTTACTGAAACTTGGAGTTCGTTACGTACAAGTGCAGATGTACGAGAAAGCGAAGACGCCCCACAGTTATTACAGATGCCACAAGTATGCAGGCATCCAACGTCTGAGATTTAAGAATAAATTCAAAATTATGAAGATAATGTAATAAGGACTTGAATGCCCTAAACTCATATACCTACGGTGTAAACAATCCTAACTGCAAGATACGGTACTGGTATTCCGATTTAGTTTCTAATCCTTGGCAATGATGCAGGTGTGTAAGTATATGGACAAGTAGTGGTAGCCTCCTGGAAAAATACTGTCTTCACTTTTGTTTGATCGTATCTATCTGTAGTACAGATTCTGTATGGACCACAATTTTGCTACATAATAATAATAATAATATTGGGCTACGTTCAGTTTGGTGTTAGCGGCCAAGGCAATATAATGTGTAAGGAGACGCATGACTACGGAGTACGGAGGCCGAGGTAATTTGGTTTGAAAACTGTATTGTTATTGTTGTGAGATGGAGAGTGAAGAAATATGATCTCGGGATTGCCTTTAGCCTATTAATAGGGTTATTATTATGTAATATGCACACCCCTTTGAGCTCAACCGTCTAAAGTCTCCACACACTGGACAATATAAAATTATTTTTTACCGATGCAGTAATGAAATGAGGATACACATACGGCCTTGTAAGCATTTAATATTTATGATCATCATACTATCTTCATGTCTTCGAGTTCTGTGTCCTACAAAAACTGACGCTGACGCTGATGCTGATGCTGACTATCTCAACGATATTTTTAAACAAATCTCTAAGGTCTTTGAAGTAGAAAGTGGAATTATGAAATTAATTATATGTGTTGTAAGCATGAGGTTAGGTAGGTACAGATATGTACCTACCTGGCATTGCAAGGTATTAATGCGGTAATACGCGGGTTTCAATATCATGCATAATCAGCTTCCAATGATTGTATACAGGACGACATGAAAGGGGCGAGCTTGGAGCATCATCCCTTGATCTTGATATGTGAATATTATTGTGCCTCTCTTTTTTATTCCCTTTGAACGCAACTATTATTAAGAAGCAGTGTACAACTTTCCATATGCACTACGTAGTGTTGGTACTGGCGTTGGTGCATGTCTTGTGAGAAAGGAGTAGTAGAATCTCCAGGGTAATTATCTCAGGGAAAACATGCATTTAAAAACGGTTTTTTATTTCAACTACCTTAGCAGGTGTTTTCGGCGATTCAGTTCAATACAGGTACAATGTAGAATGCAATGATCCGACTCCATTCCTCTGTACTCTCTGTATCTCCCTAGTTACATTATAGCTTCAGCGTAGGTACATGCCTACACCTATATGTAACTCTATCTTTAGTTATGCATTACATTAGCTTCTACTCGCAGTACATAAGTGCACGTCCAGTGCATAAAAGTGGAGTTCACCTTGAAATAGAAGTAAAGAAAGAGTCCGTCTGTATCTGTACAGTTTCAAACGTGCATTTCGAACAAGGAAAGTAGTTGGTGGAAAATCAGGAGGGAAGTGTGTCAGAGATTTCTAATCAAGTCAGATTTGAACTTGAACTTGCCTCTAAACCATCACGTTCCAGGTTTCAGGTCAGCTAACATTTCAAGAAAAACAAGCAATATAAAATGTTTAGAATAAAAATTAGTCCTAGTTTGCTGGTAGCAGTCGATTAATTATTCATTGAAAAAATTATGCGTTTTTACTCTATACATTTAAAAAAAACGTATTCTTTTATCAGTGCATTAACTTCTTGATGTGCATTCATATATCTTCATGCATAGTTAGAAGGTACCTATGTATGTGTATACAACCTTTAGTTGTATGCATAAATTTAGCAGCTTAACATTTTTTATCAGGAGCGATCATCAAGAGAGAGAAAGACTTGCTTTGTTTCTGTATCGAAGCGAATATGCCGCTGAGACAAGTAATGCGATGAGG
>JAAXYX010005867.1:0-10380 GCA_036851915.1 Ptenothrix huangshanensis
GATCTTTACGGATTAACCGCGTTAAACATGTTTGTACGCGAGTTACATATTATGATCACATCGACAAATTGAGTTGAGCAATTTTAATAGTTTTGTTTCTGTTATGTAAAAATGTATTATTCCTGAAGACTGGCAAAGACTTGTACAAGTTTGTCCAAGCAACAAAACGTGTCTACTTCAGAGAGTTATCGTTTACAAATATAATTACGCGTGCATCAACATTGTAAAGGGTATTATACAGATGCAGAATTTGAATGATTTAGATAATATGTATTGTCATACCTGTTTGTTCGTATTTTCTCATCAGTTCAAGTTTCGAAGTTGCGAATATTAGTTGTCTATATATTATTGTCCTTACTTATAGTTAGGTTATTATAATTAACTTTAACCGTATAAGAAGAGAACAAATTTTATCTTATATTAATTATACAACTTACCTCCTAAAAGAGTATTTAGAAGTAGACTTCTAAACGAGCTTTGCACATGGGTTGACATAGGCCATATCTTCAAATGAACCATTTTGGAATCGGATTCGAGGAATTTTTCAAAACAAAATGTCCGTTATGATTAAACGGTAATTCGCCCAGATTTTACAATTTTACCACAGACATGTTCAAATATTAAACACCGGAGGTATAATGATTATAATAACAACTAAATTTTATGGAAAAGCTCCATTTTTGCTTCTTCAGCGTTTAAATGAAAATAATATCTAAAGAAACGATTATTTCTTCCTTTAATTAATCCTCTTACATGTTCTTTTATAGCTTTAAAAATTGATTTTCGGGATTTGAATAGCAGGCGTGTCGGTTATCGGTGACTGAGAATGGCAGTGCTCCCACTCCATTTGAAAGAGACAAATGAACAGATTCCTGTTGGCAATTTTGTAGTTACTGTGTTTCCCAAATTATTTAGTTTGATTTTAAGATTCGTCATTGCTCAAACATTAAATTAGCTGGCGGTTGTGAATTGATTTTAATCGTTGGAACATCCAGTCTTGTTCCGATTCGCAAAGTTTTTCATTGTGGAATATTTAAGCTTTTTGTGTAGTCATCTACTTTGGATACTAATGATACGTATATTAGTAAAGTTATATAATTAAGTCCTATGAGTTAATATTTTAACGCAATACAAAACTTGTATTAAATTCATGCTCAGGCCCGATGCACGCATGTTCATTAATATAATTACTGAAACAATTTTACAATTATAGATGGAAAGAGCTGTTGTCTTCAAATAAAGTAAAGGAATGTTATGTATATTCGTATGAATCCATGATTTACACTTTGACAAAGACCAGAGGATTGAAGTGGATGACTTTTAATTCTAGATCTACCAACCGTCTACAAAAAAAATGTCTATTTGATAAAACTAACAACTAAAAGTAAGAGCAAATGATAAATAAGAGTCCCTCAGAATTTTACTCTGCACCTTATAATACAATCATTTTCGAGAATTATATAATCGCATGAGATTTTGCGATTTATACGTTTCAATATGAGGTATTTGAAGGATTTTAGATTATTTTAGGAAATGCTAACATGCATCTGATAACCAAGCTAGAACACTAGAGTAACCATAGAAGGGTATAGATATTATTATGATTATAATGACAATTAGTCATAGCATCTGACTAGTACTAAAAAAATTTTAATTCATATCCGAACAGAAAAATTTTGAAATTTCGTGGGACGCGCATCATTACTCGTACGACTATAAGGATAACCCAGCAGACGAATTGATTTAAAAGAATGGATACAGAACAAGATACCCCAGGGATCAACCCATTCCTACGACTATCCGACGAAGTCCTTCTATTAATTCTCAAACATTTGCGCTCCTCATCTATCTTAAGGATTAGTACCCTCAATAAACAGTTTAGGCGTTTAGCTCAAGAACTACGTCCATTATGTTTTATTCCCCCCAAATTACGTCTTGGTCCACGGTATTACGTCAATTTTAAAGACGCCGAAAATGACTTAAAACGATTAAAAATAAATAACCTAGTTACTCCTGAACTGATGATAAGGCAATTAGATGAAGTCACGCTAACAGACATAGATATTGATACGCTCATAATAGGACAAGAAAAGAAAATATCGGAAGGGGAAGCATCGAATCGTAAGATAAGATGTTTGAGAATGATGGGGGTTATAGCGGATCATTTATTCAAGATCCTCCATAGCGCTCATACACATGTTACAATAATTAAAATATGTGCAGCTAAAAATTCATCAACCGACTGGCGAAATTTACGATTTCTGATTCGTGCTCAAAAGGAACACTTTACTTTTAAGTGTCTAAAAATTATTGATATTACTCGTGCCTTTGACGATACGAGTATAAGATTAGGTGAATACGATCGCATTAAAGATTATATGGATATAACATCGTATGAAACTGACGAATCTCAGGATGTGGAAGCGATATTATTAGCTATCGCCTCACTTCGATACAATCTCTTATCTGAGATAAATTTAGAATTGGCTATTGAACTGATTGATTGGAATAACTGGAATAACGTCTTGACGAAATGTAGCGAACTACTTCAGGTGTGTCGACACATGAGACACGTGACTCTAAAATTTCGAGTGAAATCATTATATAAGATCATAATAAGTTTTCAGTCGGGAGACGAGCAAGACCTAGTATATACTGTTGGTCCCTATAAGAGATGGGGAGACGTGTGTCGAAACCGAGTATATCCAGAATTAGACGAAAAAAGTTTTGAATTGGAACACTTAAATGTTGTGATACAACAGATTAGTTCAAGATCACGACGCATGGTATTTGAAAAAGACCTTTTGGCCGGAAATACACTGCACTACTTAAAACGTGACCTTTTATCAGGCACGGATCCACCGATAGGAGGGTTCTCCTTTCCTGTGAGGACCTTACTCAAAATAAATAAAGGGTTACTGGCAGTATACAGGGGATATGGAAGACGGTTCTGCTGTGCCCATCTTACTCACATTAACAATGATACTAACCAACTGGTGAAAGTAAAGTATGTGACGGAAATCAAGCTTGGTAGGTATTTTTATTATTATCATGATGAACATAAGGCATCACTGGCAAGGAATAGAGAGTCATCCGTTGCTTACGTACGAGGTTATTTTAATATTGAACAAGGACCGTTCTTAGCCCTTATGAAAGCGATAGGTCATCAACTCAAAAAACTAAAAGCTCTAGTAGATAACACTTCTCATGAATTCTGGTTCAACGTGAAAAATGCTACTAAATCGCTTCCCTTACATAGCTTCCCTACACTAGTTGAGGTATTAGTGTATCATACGCTGTTTAAACAGTGTCGTTTTGGTCCGGCGAATTTGAGGTATTTTATGACGAAGCCTGAAACGATGGTTCATTTTCTGGAAACCATATCTCACTTTGACACACCGTCCTTAGAGCGTATCTCCCTCCAGATTGTGACTGATACAGTTCAATGGATAAAATGGAAGCCGGTGATTCATGTCTGTCACACGCTATACATGAATAAATCCAACATTCGAGAGATGGATATGCAATTAATCATAGATAGCAGTTTTCGCGTTCAACTGGTATTCTATCGACATTTTACCCTGCCAAAATTGCGCAGCGTAACTATTACTGCATTAAATCCAGCATTACGACATTATGATGTATCATCATATCTCCGAATCTCTGAACTGAAAGAAATACTTAAAGACGAATTTCCGGTAGGGTAACCTAGGAATAAAACGAACAATTAACGCCCAGATTGAGTTGTACAAATGTGAATAGATTTTATTAAAATTACGTACATTTACCTTTACTTTTAGGCATTACTCAATGTAAGAAGACTGTAATTTAAGGAGTAATATCATCCCATCATTCTGGAAGAAAACGTATAGGAACAACCAATCGCTACGTCTCTTATTGAAGACATCCTTAACGGTCTATTGACGTAATAGACAGGATATCCGTTCACATTATACTATACCTTTATCTTGAAGTGAATGCGATGATTCGTAACACGAATAAAAGAATAAGATTATTAGTTGATAGTCGTTCGCCCTCTTCTCTTGTAAATAATATAGGTAATGATAAGGAAGACTGCGTTGGAGATATTAAACCTTTAAGTAATCCTGAATATGAGGCCTCTTATGTTCGCATTAAAGTAGAACCCCTCTCGTTACACGATAGTACACATCCAGAGGAAGTACAGATAGGATGGGAAACAGCTTCCCATTTGGGACCGAGTAAAGGACATTCTTCGAGGAGTTATGAAAGAAACATGGATATGTCAGGAAACCAGTTGTTAACATTGTTGCAAGACCTGCCACCTAGCGTGACCATACTTAAGGTGAATGCAGCGAACAACTCGGAAGAAAGCTGGTTAGACTTTAGAGTGTTAGAGCGAGCACAAAAGAAATCTTTAGTATTTCCCCAATTACGTTGGGTTGTTATTAAACGTGAAATCGATGACTCTAATCCATACTTTGTAGAAAGGACTACCTATGAAATGGATTTTCCTAGGGTCATAGAAGCAATATTAGATGCTATAGGACATATCAGTTTACCAGGACTGATGGGATATAAAATCGATATAGAAATTGATGAAATAGGCTGGCAAGAATGGAGCGAAACCTTACGGAAATGCTATCGTGACTTTCAGCGTTATAAGCATATGAGATGTGTCACAATACGTTTTCGAATTAACTTACTGCATAATATAATCATATCGATGCAGCGAGATATAACTTCGGATGGTATCCAAGAACGCATATATGCAATGGGGCCGTATAAGACACTTGCATACACCCCCAAGTATAAGATACATCCTAACTGTAAATTAAAATATTTTTATATGAATGAGTTAAATTTAATACTGAAGGCATTCGTTAAAGAGGATAAAGAAACAGGGGAAGGAAAGGTAAAGACACGATTGGTGAAAGATCCGTTAATGAAAATCAGTCGATATAATGCCTATAATAAAAAGACTCCTATGATTATATTGAATGGCATAGGGTATCCTAATGCCTTGTGTATGTATAGGTCAGTAGGGTCAGAGCAAAAATGTCCAAAAATTCAAATAAATTATCTAGATCAGGTAGATGTAGTGTTTCTTGAGAGATTAGTGAATGTAACTAAGATACGTATTGGTACTTATGTTAAGAATTCTCATTATAATAAACACTTATATGGCCGTGGAGAGAAAGATAATACTATTACCTATGTCCGTGGATATTGTGAGATAGAACAGGAAGCTTTGCTGAAACTATTGAAAAGTATAGGCCCTAGGTTAGAAAGATTCACTACGATTTTAGAGAAGGGATCTCACAAATTGTGGAATGATCTAGCCAAGGTATCCGGAAGTTACGTTTTTCCAGTACTCTCCATTATAGCTGTGCATCATTACCTTTTCGCACATGACATAGAAGGTAACATTGGACATCATTCTACTAGACCAACTACGTGTCGGTTTTTCATAGAAGCAATTGAAAGATTTAAAGTTCCAGCACTAGAAAGAGTAATCCTGCGATTAATGATAAGCTCAAATCACTGGGAAGATTGGGATACGACGTTTGAATCATGTAAACTCTTATTTACTCACAAGCGTTCCTTGAGGAGTATCGGAATTAGAATTAAATTATTTAGCAACCTTGATATTGATATAGAACTGTTTCGTAGAAATGCCTCGCCTCAATTGCTATTTTACATTTTACTTCCAACTTTTGATAAAACCGACGAACAATGGAGCCTAACAATAACTAAAAATTTGAGAACAAAACGACTCAAACAAATATTAAGTAAGTATGCAGTTGAGTGTATTATAGATGTAGAGGACAATGAAATCTGATGTAACAATATCAAATAAGACGTTAGACAATACTTAATTACGATGTACATAGAACATTGTTAAAGTAAAATTCGATAATAGGGAGTTAGCTATGATAAAACTAGGTGAATAATTGAATCTAGAATAATTAGCGTAACAACAATAAGTCTGATAATTAGCGTCTTTACTCATGTTTAGAGTAAAATACAATAACTCATCTTTGGGATTTAAGAAGACAAAGTATATAAATACATCCATATTGCACGGATGGGAGTATATATTATAAGCAAAATGTTAACCGGACTTATCAAATTTCAATTCCGCTATTGTAAACTAGACTGAATCGTAAGACTGAAAATTTTAATTTCTAACCTTCGTCATGAGATCCATTCCGTCTAAATATAAAAGTCTATTAAACTTTTGTATGATCGGTAAAAAGTATGTTTAATAAATAAAAGAAATCAAACCTAATTATCAGAATGCCAAAAACAACCACTACCTTATTTCCTGCTTACTACGCTTTCTTTCTTCTTATTACATTGAACATAATTAGTATAATATTCATACGCAAGCATGTTCCTAATTAGCATTGTAACGTACTAGTCCAAACAAGTCAGGCCTGACCTAGATTTAAGATGACCTTTAGATATTCTACGATTACATATGAATAAAATTGATTTTAACGATACCTGTAGATAAATCAACATAATTGAGCTCAGAAATTAAAGGATTGCAAATGCAAAGAGTCGCGCATGTAGAAGGAAGGAAAAGTGACAATGTAGAGAAAGGAATCCTCTGTAAAGCTTAAAAGGTAGAAAGAAAAGAGATGATGATATAAGTTTAGTGTCAGTATCAAATGAGTTATTTCGAGGATCCGAAGAGATGAGAAAGAAGGATAGAAGGTACAATGAAATATAGACTGAAGGAGAGAGAAACAAAAGAAGGTAATAATGATAATTGATGGAACAAAGTGATTAAAGTCGCATAGAATGTGGGGTTAAGACTTATAGAAAATGTATTGAAGAAATGAAAGTATATGTGTGAGAAGCGACTTACTCAGAATTGAAGAAATGAAAGTATAGGTGTGAGAAGCGACTCAGTCAGAATTGAAGAAACGAAAATGATATGTAAAGCGACTTATTTAGACATGAAAGAAAATGAAAGAGATAATAAAGAATAAGAAGGTCTCAACGCTAATCAAGAAATAGAGAATGCAGAGGATAACGAATGATCGGAAGTGAATATATGAGTCTTAAGAGTTAAGGCATTTATACACAGGTAGATTAATAAGCGATAGAAAAGACGACAATTAATGTGAAGAGGACAATTTTGACAAACTTTCGTATGATTTAAGACTACGACCTTCGACCCTGACATATAGTCCAATATGGACGCAGACGCAAGTATTGCATCAGGTTCTGAAAGTACTCCTAGAGTCGCTTCATTTGGACGCGGACGAAGCCCTGGTAGAAGCCAGGCAGACATGGGACCAGGTCCACAACCGACTCTAAATGAAAGGGATGATACTGGTATGGGACAAACCCAAGGAAATGAATCTTCCGGTGGTATTACCGCCCAAGAAGGAGCTAGGGGTGGTCTCAGAACACAAGGACAATTAACCTGGAGAGATCAATCCCCGTCTGGACATCGGTCACAATATAGTTCAGATGAAGAAGGGGAACCTCATACTCAAACTGATCGACTTCGACAAGAAAATGAAGCATTACGCCGGCAACTGCGTAATATGACCATCAATTCTGGACGTTAAGCTCGCGCAGGCCCCTCCGGAAGAGAAGGCGACGAGGAAATTAGACACCTCGTGCAACTCATAAGGTCTGTCCCTCCAGTTGGACAGGAAGACCGACCTGTTAGGATAGCGCAAAAACCCGAATTATATGATGGAGGACCAGGGAAAGATCCGAGAGAATATCTCAACAATTTCAACGCGGTCGCGGAATGTAACTCATGGCCTGACCAACATAAAATACTGCAGTTCCAAATGGCCCTCAGAGGCAAAGCCCTTAGTTGGTTCCGGGCTGAAACGGAACAACGAAGAAGAGCCCGAAGAGATCCCTGGACATGGACGAGTCTTCAACGACAATTTCTTCAAATGAAATCAACCAGCATATCTGAGACTGATGACCTTATCAATTTCATGTCTAGAAAGCAAAAGAAGACAGAATACAGTCTTGACTATTTCTGGACTATGCAGAATTTAGCAGACTTGTGTGAACCTCCTATCACTGAAGATCTGAGAGTGAAGACTACCCTAAGGGGTTTACGAGCTGATATCTTTTCAAAAGTAAATCTATTCCGACCCACTACTATGACACGTTTGAAAGATCTTTTGGGAGGCTGCGAAGAAGGAAGAGATCAAGATGAAATCACCCGACAAGAAGAAGAGCTGGTCTTCTTCACGAAACCGAAATCCGTTACATTTGCGGAAAAACTCGAAACTCCGAAAGAGGACAGTAAGGAAACTAATGCGAAAGATGCTCCGTCAACCCCGACGGAAGCGAAACCGGAACCGCCAAGGTTTGTCCATCATCAACCGAAATCTTCTTTCATAAACTCACCCACAACACGCATGACTCGATATGACTTTCTTCCGCGTGGGAATGTCCGTCCATTCGTGAATCACACTCGTACAAATTACTTTACACCTCGACCCCGAGGTCCAATTCGCTCTACCCAACCATTACGAAGGAGCCCGTTTACCAGTCCGAGTCGACAGACCTTTAATCATCGATCGTTATCGGAAAGCAGGAACCCCCAACCAAGACGAAGGATCTCACAACAGACAACCATACGTCATCCTGCCTTCGTCTGTTTTAGGTGTGGAGTTGAGGGTCACTTTGCTAAGAATTGTTACCGGAGTAATCGGATTTCGACAAATCCGGAAAACCGAATGAGCCGGGGAGGCATAACACGTCGACCTTACCCGGCGTTTCAGAAATGAAGATACATACATTACTGAATGATCGATGTTGCCTATTATTTATTGATGTCGAACTAGACTCCAAGGTTATTCGTCTACTGCTTGATTCCGGAGCTTCTTTGAACGTCTTAAGTGAAAAACACCTCAAAAAAGGTCAGGACCTTAAAGCACCTACCGTATTGTTAAAAGGAATAGGACCAACTCCGATGCAAACAGTTGGTTTAGTTAATCTAAACGTCAGTTTTAAAACTAGAATTATACCCATTGAATTTCACGTAGTGAAGAATCTTCCTTTTGATGGATTACTTGGACAAAACTTTTTATCCCAAAGGGCGTTGATGCTAAACTTTCACAAGAAAACTCTTACGTTAAAAGACGATCTCGTAATGCCTTGTAGACTGATAAGCTATAATACACGTTCAAAAATAATAGGCAAGGAAGATGATCATAGGAAGGAAGCATTGGAAGTGTTCTGTTTACAAGACACCATTCTCGACCGACAGAATAGGATTGTAAAAATTTATGTGAATAATACTACCAATTCGAAGGCACCTGACAAATTGTTTACGGCCTATGTAAATACGAAATTTTTATTAGATCCTCATGCCGATCTACGATTACAAGATCAAATAATTACTTGTGATGAGAATCAACAAGGATCCATAAAAATTGACGGCGAAGGTGAACGATTGATCCTAGCACACTCTCTAATTGTTCATGCGATCCCCTTATATCGAAAGTCTACATTTATATATACTATTTCAACTACAGAAACCCTGACCTTACCTGCTAAACAGACGGATTCATTAAAAAAACTGGTGAGTAATGAATTGAATACCGAACACCAACAACGCTTGCATGAATTGATAGATGAATTTAAAGACATTTTTCATGAAGAAGGAACTCCAGTAAGACCATCCAAAATTACAATTGGAAGAATTAAGTTGATACCCGACGCGAAGCCAGTAGCGTTAAAACCTTATATCTATTCGCCTGCTGAAAGAGAATTTATAGATGCACAAGTTCAAGAAATGCTTGACCAAGACATAATTGAACCATCTCGGTCTCCATTCGCATCTCCCGTCGTATTAGTAAAGAATGGTCATCGAGAAAAATCCGATCAGAACGATCCGTCAAAAATCAAAAGCTCTGTTCGTTTTTGCATCGACTTTCGAGCCCTTAATACGTTAATTATAGATGACAAGTACCCATTACCTACACTTGAACTTGTCTTCTCATGTTTACGAGGAATGGCTATTTTCGGAATATTGGATTTCCGGAAAGGATTTTATCAATTTAATGTGGCTACAGAAGATAGGGAGTTATTAGCCTTCATTACACATTCTTCATTGTATCAATTCAAACGCATGCCCTTCGGATTAAAAATATCCCCGAGTGAATATCAGCGAGGAATAAATCAAGTATTTGCAGGACTTTTGTATGTAAATTGTATACTATACTTGGATGATCTT
The DNA here is from genome assembly GCA_036851915.1 of Ptenothrix huangshanensis. Taxonomy (NCBI): domain Eukaryota; kingdom Metazoa; phylum Arthropoda; class Collembola; order Symphypleona; family Dicyrtomidae; genus Ptenothrix; species Ptenothrix huangshanensis. The sequence continues at coordinate 10,211 of JAAXYX010005867.1, forward strand.
TTGGTGTTTGGACGGGATTTTGAGCATTTTATAGGCAATATGAAGCTTTGTTTCGAACGAATTCGAGAATTTGATCTACTAATCAATCCACAGAAATGTCGTATAGGAGCCAGTAAGGTTCCAGTATTAGGCCATATTATAAGTAAGGACGGTATAGAAACCGACCCAGC
>JAAXYX010005868.1:0-10379 GCA_036851915.1 Ptenothrix huangshanensis
ATTTTAAATGTGCACATTAATTTATTTCTCGTAAATCTCTCACCGAAAGAAGTAGCTTGCGTTGACGCTAGCTTATTGGAACTGTTCCGTGAAGTTTTATATTTGATGGTTTTGAAAAGGTTAAATGTTAAAGCTATTAAATGTAAAGTTCAACCTCTCATATAATTGTGTATAGTTAATGCAAGTTCAAGTAATTGTGTATCATAGAATATATTTTAATTTCCCTTTTTCTATCAAAGAAGAATCAACTCCAGCAACTGCATTTGGGAAATGTCTTTGAAATATCACTTCATCAATACCAACGCTAAAGATCTTCCGCACTGAAACAACCTCCTCTTGCTTACACAAAGATAGAAAATTCGTCACAGAATTTAAATTAGCGCCCCAATGAAAAACTATGGTTTCCAAATTGGGGAAAATGGTAGCAATTGAAGTTTCTTGAGGCAACCAGCTCCATTCGGGATCCTTGTTGTCTCTGGAAAGTAAGGCAAGCTCCTTTACTTTTGGCATTCGGGGGAGAACTGTCCCAGGCACAAAGTAGACTTCGGTAAGACGAAGTTCTTCCAATGAGTGGCAACTCATTTCCAAAGTCTGTATTAATAAAGTCCCCAGACGTAGCCACAGTTCCGGTTCATCACAAACACAAGAAAAATCCACGGTCAACTCTTCAAGGTTAACTTTTTCCTTGCTTCCACTTCCACTCCCAACAATGATCTCTAATGAGTCGACTTCTTCCCAGTGTTCGAGTGAGGGCGCGAAATTCAATCTTTTGAAAAGATTCAAACGATGTTTGTTTTGCGCCCAGAATCCCAACGAGTAGCGAAGAACCCAAAGTTCTTTCAATTTCGGAGCAAGGCAGCACACAGCATCAATAATTTCATAAGGCGTCTTCTCACTAATTTTAATATCACGAAGGCTTTCATTTTGCTTCCCGGCAAAATATGAACCTTCTCTAATACTTAAAAGTAACTGCGGATCAATCTCGCCAGCAAATTCTACATTTGCTTCGAATCTTATTTTTAGTATTTCAACATTGGGCATTTTTTCCGTGAGTAGATTTCTCACAAAGGCCAACAAAGAATTCATTTCGTACACAAAAATTTTCCCGCGTTGTTTCGACTGAAATGTTAAGTCTAATAAATTGACTAAGAATCCATAGCGATCGAAAAATTTAAAGAAATCATTTGGAGCTATGGTTATTTTCAAAAATAGACTGGCGGATTGTAGAATGGAAAGTGAGCCCATGTTGTCTAATAAATCAGTAAGATCCTTCAATTGTCTTGTTCTGTTCTTCACTGTTACTGCTGTGGGCTCTTTGTTTTGCAGATTGTGGTAGATCTTAATTGCATCTTGATTAAAATTTAGCAGTTTGTCATTAGTCGCCATTCGAAGCCACGATGAGGAAACCAAACGGCATCGCAATAAATCCGAGGGCTCCAGAAGTGAAAAAATTGCAGTCTGAATCTAGAATGTTAATCAATTATGCCATTATTTGACATAATTACTTTTTACTATTAAGTAAAAAATGCAAAAAAATGTACAAATTATGGTAATAATTAATACTTGTGGAATCAAAAAAAATTATATGTTAATTCAAACCTCATAGATTGAAAGTGCAGCTTCAATGGGAGGCAGGTCGCATAGAGGAATAACTTCAATCTTCTGATTCGTGTCTAAAGTTAAAGCCAAGTCTTCCGGGTTAATGGTTTCCTCGAATTCGGAACGAATTCGAACACTCGGTCGCTCCTCCGGAATATTTTGTTCTAAATTCTTTTCCCGAACTGCATCGCACGCGTGATTGTCGTACTCTTTCTTGGACTCCTTTTTGAACGGAAGCCCTAAAGAGTCACATAATTCATACTTGAAAGAATTTATTAAGAAGTTACCGTTTATATTTTCTTAAAAGCGTTATTTCGTGAAATCCGTTGAAGTCGTAATATGTAAAATTTGACTACCTACAGACTACCATATCGTAATTGAAGAAGCAAAATATGCAAACAGTTAAGTTGGTATTGGACTTGCACAAATGTGGCGTATTTTGTTTTATAAACGACGAAATATGCACAATTAATTAACTAGTAAGTAAAGTCTAAAGAAGGAAGTTCGAGTAAAGCGGACACAATTACTCATTTATATGTATGTATAAATGATATTTCATCTTTCAGTACACTTGTAAAAACGGGGCTGAAATACAGGTAATTTAACGTCGTTAAATAAAACAAACTCATCTAAACTGCTTTCTTAAAAGCAAATGCGGTCCAAGTTGCCTTATAGTAGCGTTTTGGTAGACAAAATACAGTGACGAATATAGAGAATTTTACCGAACCGAGATTTTAAAAAAAGCTGCGTCTTTTTCTTGTAAATTTTAAACAAATGCGCCTGTTTTTTGTAAATTAAAAACAACCCTTTTTCTTGTAAATGCAAAAAAACTACGTCTATTTCTCGTAAATTTAAAAAACTGCCCCTTTTTCTCGTAAATAAACAACCCTCTTTGCCTTGTAAATTAAAAACAAATGCGCCTTTTCTAGTATTTGAAAAAAATGTCGTAAAAAACGTGCAAGGTGCCTTTATACGAAATTTAATAGATATTTCTTTATTTTTTATTATTGCTTATTTCTTAAATTCAACAAAATAAATATTTTACGCATGATTTACATTTATATAGAAAAGAACAGCATCTTGACATTTCAGAAGAATCCGTTTTAACAGTTTTGTCGGTGCACTCACAACCAGCAAACAACACTGCCGATTTTCCAATTTCCGTCTTAGGGTTGGTCCCTCAATTAAATTCTAATTCAAAACTTCAGTTGTCAGTTCGTGTTCTTTTAAATGTCGCTAAAGCTAAATCTGCAGTTGATATAAGAAGTGTTGTAGTCGCTTTATTGTTGTATTATCTAATGTTGTTGTAATTATTACCTATATAAATATTTAAATAACAGAATAACACTTTTTTGCGCTGCTTAACTGAAAAAAAGTACTTGGGCTTGAACGTCAATGTCAATTTAAAAGGACAGTAGTTTGCAGTGAAAGAGTGAAAAGTGAAAGTCAAAATCTTTACTTGAAAGAATTCAAAACGCGCGCCTTCCACCAAGCACTTCTATAATATGGTGAATGCTGAGAGTAAACATTCCCGTATATCACTAGCTATTATTAAGGAGACTAGAAAGCATAAACAGTACGAAAAGCATTTCAAAACCTTTGCATGGTGGTCGCCACTTTTTTAAGCGTTTGAAAAAATACGTAGACCACGAATGCGAAAATTTTTATGCAATCAAAAAGCGTAAACGGCATTGTGAGCTCCAAAGAAGCATAATTTTTGCATTTTAAGCCAGATTCGGGCTTTAAGATTTTACTTTTCCGCAAAAGCCCAATTTTTAAAACTTGTTGAAAAAATTGTTCCTTCGGTACGTCAAAATTTTAAGATGTTTTTAAAGGACTTTGAAATACAAAAAATGACTTCAAATTAGTATTTGCAGGAGTCAAAACAAAATTTGTTAAAAAAAATTCCACAAAAAGCCAAGTGTCAGAAACGTTTTTGAAAACTTTGTAGCCCCTGTAAGCCCACATTTTTAAATATTTAAGGGACTTAGAAATACAGAAAATGATTTCAAATTAGTATTTTGAGGGATCAAAATATACTTGGAGAATTTTTAGACAAAAAAACGCATTACTTATGATCAAAAATGCATTTTCAAAAAGTATAAAAACCATTTTGAGCTAAAAAAGCATAATTTTTATTTTTATTTTTTCATAATTCTGGCATTTGCATACAAAAATAATTTTTCAAAGGTTTAAAAATCATTTTTCTGGTGACCTTTAAAATTAATTACCAAACTGCATTAGGAAAGTGTTTTTTAAATATGCTTTTGTCATTACCATCCAAGCCGCAGATAATTCTTACTGACGACACTTCCTCGTTCTTACACATTGAAAGAAAGTTCTTAACGGCAGCGCTGTTACCGTTTTCAAATTGCATTTGTTCCAAAGATGGAAAAGTTGTGGCAATTGATGTTCCCTCAGGCACCCAGCCCCATTCGGGTTTCACATTGGGACTAGAATAAAATGACAATGTAATAAGTTTTGACATTGGCGGGAGGACTGTCCCAGGTAAAAAGTACATTCTGTCCATTAGAAGATATTCCAAGGAGTGGCTACTCCTTTCCAAAGTCTTTGTTAATAGAGTTGCTAGACCTGGCCACAACTCCGGATCATCACACACGCCAGAAAAATATGTGTACAACCTTTGAATAAAAAGTTTTTCCCCGCTGAAAACAACATCTTGTAATATGCCCACGTCATCCCACTTTTGAAGCGAGGGCTCAAAATACCAGATTTTGAGAAGATACAAACGATGTTTGTTTTGCGACCAGAACCGCAACGGGGAATGAGGGCCAGGCTGATTCAAATTTGGAGCCAGGCAGCATACAGCATCGATAATTTCAAATGGGGTTTGCAAACCAAAGTCCACGGTGCGAAGGTTTAAATTCTTTTTTCCGGTACAATATAAACCTTCCTTAATACTGGCACGTAGTTGCGAATCGATCTTAGCGGAAAATCTTACATCTGACTGAAAGGTCATTTTTAGAGTTTCAAGATTGGGCAATTGTTCCGTGAGTAGCTTTGTCACCAAAGTCAACAAAGAGTTCATTTTATACTTGAAATGTTTTCCTTTTTGTTTGGATAGAAATGTGACGCACAAGTCATTAAAAAAATTTCCATGGCGATCTAAAAACGCGAAGAATTTATTCGGAGATGTTGTCATTTGCAATTCTAGGCCGCCCCAATAAAGAAGGGAGAGTTGAGGTTGAGATGTTGCATTGCCATCTAATAAATCCACAAGGTCCTCAAATGGTTTTGTCCAGCGGTCATTCACGTAAACTTCTGCTGGCTCTTTCTCTTGGAGGTTATGCTGGACCAAAACTGAAAATTTGTTTCGTTTCAGCAATTTATCGTTGGTAGCCATTCGAAGCCATGAAGAGGAAACCAGACGACATTGTAGTAGGTCCGATGGCTCCAGAAAGGAAAATATTTTTTTGGAAATCTGCAACATTTTCAAGCAATTCATGAATCGGAATTTCGGCATTTTTTTTTTACACAAAAAAGTTGCAGTTTTTCTTTTTACATAAAATGACATGAGATGTTTTTTAATTTACATAAAAACACATGCATTTTTTTAAAATCTTCACGAACAAGACGCAATTTTTTCTAGTTTTGAAGTTTAGTTTAAAAGCTTGGCAAAAATTTCTAGAAGCGCTACTGGAGCGTCAATAAATTAAATTAATGAACTCTAACCTCTTCGATTGAAAATGCTGCCTCCATTGGGGACAGGTTTTTTAGTGGAATGAAACGAGTTGGCTTTGCTTCTGAATTTACACTCAAATCTTCAATTCTGCATTTCGATTCCTTGATCTTCACGCGCAATTCCCGCCCTTGTTCTTCTTCCGCTTGGTTTTTCACCTGACGCCCTTTCAGAAGCCAAAAAATCCGAACATTTAAGAATTTATTTTAATTTTTTTCCGATGAGCTTAAATTATAAATGCTTACTTACTTGGTTTCAGTTTACATAGAAAAGAGCAGCATCCTTGCATTTTGGATGAACGGTGGCGATTCTATGCGTTGGTGTAGCAGGCGCTCGCCTGTAAGTGATTTTCAATGGTTTCGACGATTTTTTTAAATTAACACGTTCTTAAGTTTTGGTTTTTTATGTCGACATTTTTACAATAAGTTAAATTTTTCCCCTAAAAATTTTTAAAGTGTCTCACATTTTTTTAATTAACATAATTTTTTGAAAAGTCCAGTTTTTTCAGTCGATCCGATTTAAAGGGTCTAGTATTCAAAAATTAACACTTTGAAGTTTTCGGATTTTTACAAATAATAACTTTAAAATTAATACATTTTTAAGGGCTCCTTTTTTTCAAATTAACACTTTTTGAGAGATCGAAAATTTTCAAATTAATACTTTTTGAAAGGGCAAATTTTTTCAAATTAACACTTTTTAACAGGGCGTAATTTTCCGAATTAACACTTTATGACGGGTAATAAATTTTCAATTTAACACTTTTTGACAGGTCACAAATTTTCAAATTAAAACTTTTTGACAGTTTGCAATTTTTCAAACTAACACTTTTTAACAGGGCTTAATTTTCTGAATTAACAGTTTTCGATATCGTGTGGAGTTTTTCCAATTATCGCTTTTCGAAAGGGTCAAAAAAGCCCGCCTGTTGAGCAAAATTTCTCAGAATCGCCTCTGTGGACGCATTCGTTTATAAAGCATACTATGGAACTAGAAATAGGACACAGCTTTGACAATTTTCCATTTTCCACTTCACACCTGCTGGACAATTAATTAAATTTAAAATGCAGCGTTGGCTCCCGCAACAAATTAGCAATGATCCCTATGGCTCATTACAGAATACCTATGCAAGTTTCAGGGAAGTAATAATTTTTGAAACAATGGAATTACCTATGTCTTGAAACTATTATCAATATCCATTAAATGGGGTTACAATTCAAAATTCCCGCACGACCAAAATTTTTAATTTACTGCTTTCTGTACATAATACATTGAAAAAAGAAAGGTTGCGAATCCTTTGGAAAGTAGGTACCCGGAGGCAGGCTAAAAATACTCCCCTGCAATGTTTGTTACTGGCACTACAACCCTAAACACTCGCCCACTGTAAACATTTTGCAAGGAATCACCTGGGCTAGTAAAGTATTAAACAGCGAAGAAGGTTTGACGTGGATATATTTCTCACTAGACTAGACAGTTCCGCTTACATTTGAAGCTTTTGCTGCTGCCCAAGAATATTTGGGTGGGTCGTGGTCGTGGTGCAGAGTTCTCTTTTAGCAGTGTACGTTCAACTGGTAGGAAGAATCTCTAGCATTTCAGACATTGCCAGAGATATAAACATTCACTTTATGGCTAAAAATCAATAGTTACAACTCAGCTGATCCTATGGCTGTGCTGGTGAGCGAAAGATTTCCACTCATGTTTTTCGAATGCATGTAAACTTGCACTCCTACTCATAAAGAAATGTCACTATAAAAATGTGTTATAACATACAGTGCATATATTCAAACGAAATCGCATTTTCTTTGTTTCTTTATTCAAGTTCAAGAGTAACGCAATAAACTATGTAAAGTAATCAAAAGTTGTGCAGGCTAAGGCCAAATCACCTTAATGGAAAAATAACTTACTAAAGTTAAAATAACTATATAAGAAATATATATAATATAACTATACATATATTATGTATATAACTATATATAATAATGTAAACATGTATCTGAACAATATTGAAGTAATTGTTCTTCTAATTGGTGCAAGAGGAACGCTGTCTAAATTCTTTAATAGTTTTATTAAAGAGTTTGGATTACTTTGCACAATTAAAAAAGACATCGTAGTTGCGATAATAGTTTAGTATCATAATGTCATTGACGTTTCAAAAATATCTGTGATGATGTGTATGTCAAAATACTTAAAACTTGCTTATTTTTTACTTTCTTGTTGTCAATTACCATTGCATTGTAGGTAACAGTGTAATAAAGATATTATGTACTTTCTCTCTCCGTTTACAGGATACTGGTTCAAAGTGGTCTGTCTAAGAGACCTACAACTAGTTTTTTCACAGCAGGTCTCGGTTTTATGAATGTAGTCAAACACACACGCATAACTAAATTTGCGATCTCCTACATTTACAAAAAAAATATCTGTATTCTAGATTTTTTAAAAATAATAATGATTATAATAATTGTAAAGAAATGTCGTTACAGCCATTGTAACTATGCCGGGATTTCATGTACATAAAGGTGATTAAAAATCATGAGATTATAACACAAATGTCATTATGAAAATGTCACTATGGTCAAGAAGCTCCTATGCATTTACATAGGCGTTTTGACGGGGCGTAAGTGGCATAAATGGTAAAAACTGACAAAAACTTGTGCCTAAGTTGGGTTATGAATGGTTAAGAAAGTCAAGATTTTTGAACAAGCTTAATTTATCCGTTGAACACTTTTTAAAAGCGCGGAACTTTTCAAGTTAATCTTTTGAAAGGGTGCATTTTTTAAAATTGGCAGTTTTTTGAAAGAGCAAATATTTTAATTTAACAGTTTTTTGAAAAGGGCAATTTTTTTAAATTTACACTTTTTTGAAAAGGGCAATTTTTTTAAATTTACAGTTTTTTGAAAAGGGCAATTTTGTAAAATTGGCACTTTTTTGAAAGGGGCAATTTTTTTAAGTTTACAGTTTTTTGAAAGGGCAAATTTTTTCAATCTACACTTTTTTTAAAAATGGCAAATTTTTTAAATTAACACTTTTTTGAAAAGGGCAAGTTTTTAAAAATTACACATTTTGATATGAGGGGACCAAACTATAATTATTTTTGCCAATTTTTACAAATTTGTGCCGGAAAATCTTCAAAAAAAGTGACTGGTTTTAACCATCCACATAGAGTCAATTTTTACCAGGGTCCATCTGTCTGTGTTAAGTAACATACTACAACAACAGTGCGTTAGGAAATTGTCTTTTGATTATATTTTTGCCTCCGTCATCGCAACTTAAGCCATAGATAAGCCTCACTGATGACGATGACACTTCCTCGTTCCTACACAATTCGAGAAATGTGTCAGAGGCAAAAAACTGTTTTTGCGCAAAGACTATTTCTTCCAAAGCTGGGAAGACCCTGGGAAAAGATGTATTTCGAGGCAACCACCTCCTTTCGTGTGGGCAATTCTCGTATTTGCTATAACATAATAAAAGTTTAATAAGTTTTGGGATTTGAGGGAAGACTGTCCCCGGTGTGAAGTGCATTTTGTCCAGGGTAAGATGTTCCAAGAAGTGACATTTTTTCTCCAAAATCTTTAGGAATAAAGTAGCTACATGTAAACATAGTTTCGGTTTCGGTTGTTGCCTCAAATGAGAAGTATTTGTAACAAAAGCTTCAAGGTTAACTTTGTCCTCGCTGTCGTGGTCACGAGTGATATTTAATAACTTGACTTCATCCCATTGATCAAACAAACTCAATACATCCCAACTTTTGTAAAGGTACGCAAGGTGGTTATGTGTACTCCACCAGTGGTCATATCTAGAAGGATAAGTCCAAAGAATTTCCACTTTCGGAGCCAGGCAGCGCACAGCTTCAATAATTTCAAATGGTAAATCAATTTCACTATACAAGTTGGCGGTGCGAAGGTTTAGATTCCGCTTTCCGGCACGGTATGAACCATCCTTAATGCTGGCACGAAGCTACGGCTTCATCTTCTCGGAAAATACTACACCTGGTTCGAAGACCATATGAAGAAACTCCAGATTAGGCAATTGTTTCGCTAGAAGCTTTGTCAATAAATTTAACAAAGGGATCATTTGGTACATGTACTTTTTTCCTTCTTGCTCCTTGTGGAATGTCAAATGCAACGAATTGAAAATAGCGCTATACCGATCAAGAAACTTGAACAAAAAGTTTGGAGTACTCAGTATTTCCAATTCTACGTCAGCCCAATATAAAAGGGGGAGAGACGTTATACTGCAATCTAATAAATCGAAAAGATCCTTCAATGATCTTGTCCAACGGTTATTCACTATTACAGAAACTTCGGCCGGGTCTTTCTTGTGCTGGACCGAAATTGTAAATCTTTTGTCTTTAAGGCGTTTATCGTTGCCAGCCATTCGAAACCATGAAGAGGAAACCAGACGGCAGTTTAGTAAATCCGATGGCTCCAGGAGGGAAAATATTTTTTCCGAAATCTGCAACATGAGTGATCGATTCAGGAATCAATTGCGTAACTTGGATTTTTTTTTATGGCGCTGGGCAATTTCGAGGCTATTTTTACAAATTATTCTGCCATTTTTTCTGGTTTAGGAAAGTAGCGTGGGTTTTTCTCCCAAAAGCGATTATCACAATCCCAAAGGTTTTCCAATTTTGGAGCCAGACAGCACACAGCATCAATAATTTTAAATGAGAAATTCGAACGCGAATGCGAATAAAAGTTGGCGGTGCGAAGGCTGAGACTCCGTTCTCCGTCACGGTATAAGCCTTCCTTAATACTGGCACGTAGCTGCGGATGCATGCGCCTGGATATTTTTACACCTTCTCCCAAGACCATTTTAAGAGACTCAAGATTGGGCAATTGTTTCGTGAGTAGTATCAGGCTGTAGCGTGTTGATAGTTAATCATAATTATGGGTGTATGTGAATGGTTGATGTCTAGTGGTTTTCATGAAGGGGCAAAGAGAATGATTAATTGATTTGTGATTATTGATGTAAACTTGTAGTTATAGACTGTGAATGTTAGTCAACAATGTAAAAGACAGTGGTAAATAAAAAGAGGTCAATATTTATATTTAGTGTTAGTGTAGTAGACGGTGCTTTGATAAGCACT
>JAAXYX010005869.1:0-10376 GCA_036851915.1 Ptenothrix huangshanensis
AACTTGATTCTCTCCCAGGCAGAGAGTATATAAATACACTCCCCAGCCAAGAATCGAACCAGTGACCCCTGAACAGACTGTTCAACGCGTTGAATGCGGACCCACTGGGACGGGTTTAATTTAAAAACTTAAATAAGTACGTCATTATATTTAGGTAATAGAAAATAAAAATCTTGTCGCTTGAGAATCAAAATGAGCTAATGACAAATGGTTCCAGAATCAACATAAATAAAGAACGCGTTAAAATCAAAATGAAATAAATTCATTACAATACATTTTTAAAGCTTCAAAATTCGATATTTTAACAATTCTTAAACGTAAAATTTCATATTCTAACAATTTTCAAACGCGTCGAATGCATTTATTTTAACAATTTTGCATCATCTCAAAATTTCTTACTTCAATAATTTTGGAACTTCTCAAAATTTCTAATTTTAACAATTTTGGAACGTCTCAAAATCTCTTGTTGTAACAATTTTGCATCATCTCAAAATTTCTTACTTCAATAATTTTGGAACTTCTCAAAATCCCAAATTTTAACAATTTTGACGCGTCTCAAAATTTCTATTTTTAAAAATTTTGAAGCGTCTCCTAATTTCTAATTTTAAAAATTTTGAAGCGTCTAAAAATTTCTAATTTTAACAATTTTGACACGTCTCAAAATTTCTAATTGTAACAGCTTTAAAACGTCTCAGAATTTCTTATTTTGACAATTTTGAAACGTCTCACAGTTTCTAATTTTAACAATTTAGAAACGTCTCAAAATTTATTATTTTGCTTTTCGCGCGTTTGTTTTTTTGAGTAGTTGGGATTTAGCTCATCTTGACTCTTCAGCGAGGGCAAGTATGAATACATTAATTTATTTAGAAAACAAGCACCTCAGGTTCAAAAGAATCATCTGCTTCCGTCCGCCGTAAGATCTCCATAGCTACAATATTCTTTTGAGAGTGCTCGAACACATGTTTCCACGAATCAAACGCCACTCCCTTAATCCTAAATTCCGATTCGATTAACTCGGAAAAAGTAGTCGGGGGAGAAATATACTTGGGAACGACAATGCTCGAGATCAGCTTGGATTTATGAACCGAACCCCAAACGATTAGACTGAGGAACCACAAGCTTAGAGTGAATCGACTGTACCCTTCATCCACCGCCTTTTTAAATTCTGCGCTAGCCAGTCCGTTTTGATCCACAAACTGTTTCAGCAGCGAGGATATCGTTAAAGTTTTGATTCTTTCACGGCAAACCTTGTCCTCGTTCCTTGCATAAAAAAATAATTGTAGTGCCAAAAATGTGGTTAGAAGAGATAAAAAAATTCCAAGTTGCACCCAGTTGTCAAGGGGCCCTTTCAGAGCAAAGAGGGAGACTCTATTGAATCTTCTTTCAGGCAGGGTATGAACAAAGCTGAGACTGTCCCTGTACAAAATTTCTGTAACGTAGACGATCCGACCAACTTCGACGGTGGGAACAACACAAACGGAAAAATCTAAATTACCCGTGGCTATAGTTGTGACATAAGTGCTCCACTCTCCGGTCTCAGTCTTCCCTCCAGCTGGCATGGAGTGGTCATACTGAAACATAAGCGTAGCATTCAACGCGGTTGTTACTTTGTGTATTACTTCCGCATTGAAATTGGTCCACTCGCCTGTATCTTGAAATTGCTGGAATATTTGCATATTCATGAAATGTTCCATGCCCACAAAGGAATTTCCACCAAAGTCTGGAAATTTCTGGTAAAATTTGGTTGTAGAAGGAGCCCCCGTTTCGTCGTTGTAACACCCTATTTTGATTAATTCCTTGCGATTCCAACTTGCTGTCATTAAATCAACGGAACATGAGCTGTCTCCAGAAACATTTGAATTTACCACAACAACCAGAAGATGCTGAATGGTGTTTGTTAGCTCAAAGTTAGAAGTAAGTTCCCCGCCTTCTTCAAGCCATAGCGTGTAGAACGTTCGGTGAATACTTGAGGGGAGAATTCGGTTTTGGAATGGATCTAGAGTGATTTTGTCAAATGCCATAACAATATCACAGAATCCATTGAATCTGGTTACCCAAAATGTGTTTTCGAACTTCGTTACATCTTCTTTGGTCCGGTCGGACAAAATTAGTTTAGGAAAATGTACGATAGACTGCATATCTTGAAAATTAGGCGCAAAATCCAAGTTAGAAGAATTTTTTCGTTCGTTATTCAAGAACCAAACTAGGTTTAGATTTGAACATCGTGGATGCGTTTTTAATATGCTTGAGCTCAAAGTTGGTAAAAAAGCTTCCAGGGTCGTACTATTTAAAAACGCTGCGGAAAAAGATAGGTTTAAAATTAGAATTATAAGCAGTAATACTTGCTCAATGGTTCCGGGAAACATTTTAGAAGTTCATAACCTTCCGTCTTGTTCTGGAATAGAAGGGTTGCTTGTAGGGCAGGGGTAAGTATAGAGAAGGAAGTACAGGAGGACAATAGAATTTTTTTACGTTTCCTGATCCGTATGCGTCAACGAAGTGTTTCATTTATACATACTGATTTTTATCCATTTGCAACAAAGACAAAATAAGCAATAGCTTCTTTTTTCTTCTATGTACACTTGTAGACAGGCGGTCTGGTCTAGTGAGACAGGTAGGGCGTGAGTTCTACAAGTTAAGCAACGGCCGAGCTCATCCAGAAATGGATGGGTGACCAAATGTCGAATCCTACTACGGCTCGGTGCTAGTACGGTAGTGGGTACTTAGGTGTGGCCCTTCCCTAAGTCCTCCAGGTGTGATAGTCGCACATCCTGGAGACGTGTCCCCGATTAACACCAACCTCTGAGGTCGTCATCGGCTTAGACAATAAAGATCTTTACTTTACTTTACTTGTTGGGAATAAGTATGCTCTTTTTATTTAGTAGATAATTCCTTGTCATAAATTATTCTTGCGTGTAATATCACCGGAAAATTTTTAAAACAAGTTCAGCGTAGGCGAATAAGATGTTTGTTTCATCTTTAGTGTAATTCCTATTGTGTAAACTTTACTTTCCTTGTAAGATGAAATTGTGGGGTATTGTTATTATTACAACGCATGCACAATATATTTAGCTTGATTTGATATCCTTTCCTAAAATTAGACAACATTAAACATAATTAATTACATTAAGCCTCGTATTGAGTCCGGAGGCTTGCGTTTTTTGAAAAATAAAACTTGTCTCAGCGAATAGGTTACGAATTGCAGTTTGGCGAACCCGGAAATATAATCTTGTTTCCGGTTTGTTTTCAAACATGTAAATGAAACGAGGATGGTTATTTTTAATCTGACATTTCTTACTCTAAAGGATACAACAAACAATTATCACAGGGTTCCTTTCATGCCGGCATTTTTAAAAAAATGTGACATTGAAAACTAGTGGCAGGAATAGACATAAATGGCATAAATAGACACAAATTGACCAAAATGCAAAAAAAGACGAAATATCAGTATGAAACAGGGCTTTTGTTGTTTAATTCATTTATTGCATTAAGTCGCATGGTTTTGGTAAACTAATGCAATACAGTAATAATATTTTTGAAAAAATAAATGTCCACACTGCCTCCTGAACCACAGCTGTGCTCTCTTATATCTACAAAACGAATATCTGCGTACTGCAATTTGTATTACAAGTCAGAATACCTAAATAAAATGAAAATAGTAAAAACAGCTTATAATAATATCGTTGTCATACCTACACTCGTCAAAATTAATTTATTTTTAGTGCTTTCGTGATAGTGCAAACTGAGACTGAGGGGGACTTTTTCTGTGAGAGCCGCAATAATGTCGGCGTCTGATATTTATTTATTATGTTAATTCCAAATGAGGGTTAAAAAGATGTGCGTGGCTACGACGTGATTTTGTATCTTGTATTTAGTAGTATTTAATATTTTAATGCTGTTTTTTATGCTGAAGGCGTTATTTTCAATTTATGCCAATTTATGCCAAAAATGTACATTTTTTGAGCGTCAATTTATGTCTATTTATGCCAATTTATGCCACCACTGGCATAAATGGCATTGGGACCCTGAATTATCAGCATAGCTACAATTCTAAACTATAGTCGTACATTTTTGATGATATCTTGTTTGACAAAATCAGTTAAAATTAAACAGTGTCAATTTATCAAAACCGGTAGTTTACGCGTTTTGGTTTTGCAACTGTGAAAAAATTGCCAATTTGTTTCATAAAGTTAAGAAGTATTTCACCCAAGAAAACTATTGCAGCTGCCAAATAGCCATAGCCCAAAACGGCACAGAACATCCACAACAAAGCGGTGGATGCTGAATCACCTTGTTTCTTGAACTGTATCATTTTTCCTTCATTCGCCCATCCCCGAGCGTTGGCTTTTCCAATTTGTCTCAAATAATGTAGCCCTTTTGTATATGCAGGCCTTTCCAGCCCTGCTCCTCCCATCACTGACAAATACGTGTTGAATAATTCTACATCCCATATAATTATAAGAAAAGGTAATAGCATTATGGTGTTAAAAGACAAGAAAGAATAATATACAATAAAATTACCCAAGCAGTATGGATGGCGTTTACTAAATCCATAGCTCATTGCAAAGGATAAAAGTGTATCCTTGGAGCGCTTGTACTGCGGTTGATTTGAGGTATCTGTAAGAAACAAGGTGCCAATTCCATCCACAAGTTCTGTAAAGCTCAGCAGGACCAGGTTGCTTTCATATATTTCATGGAATGTCTGTAATATATTTAAACAAACCGCGGTTAAAACCCTAACAATAACACAGTAAATTGGAATTATTGCTTTCAAAATAGTAACCTCAGGTTGAAACGAATTATCTGCCTCGATTCTCCGCAAGATCTCCATGGCTACCGCGTCTGTTTGAGAGTGCTTAAACACATGTTTCCACGAATCAAACGCCACTCCCTTAATCCTAAATTCTGACTTGATTAATTCGGAAAAGGTTGTTGGAGGTGAAATATACTTGGGAATGACAATGCTCGAAATCAGCTTGGATTTATAAACCGAACTCAAAAGGATCAAACTAAGAAACCACAAGCTGAGTGTAAATCGACTGTAGGCTTCATCCACCATCTGTTTTAATTTTCCACTGGCAAATCCATCCTGGTCCACAAGTTGTTTGAGCAACGAGAATATCGTCAAAGTTTTGATTCTTTTAAGACACAACTTTCGAGTACTTTTTAAGTAAAATATAAATTGAAGTGCCAAAAATGTTCCGAGAAGAGAAAGGAGAATTCCAATAAAGACCGAGTTGTCCAGAGTTGCTTTCAAAGCTAGGAGTGATACTCCGTTCAATCTTTTGCTAGGAAGAGTATGAACGAAGCTAAGACTCCCTCTGTAGATTATTTGCGTGAAGTAGAGCATACGCCCAATTTCCACAGATGGAACAATAAACACGGAAAAATCTGCATCGCCTGTAGTTATGGCTGTCACGTAGGAGCTCCACTCTCCAGCTTCATTTTTCCCGCCAGCTGGTGTAGAAAAATCATATTTAAATCCAAGTGTAGCATTCAAGGCGTCAGTAAGGTAATATACTACTTGGTTAGGAAAACTTAGCCACTCTCCTGTTTTTTTAAAATGTTCGAATATTTGCATGTCCAGAACACTTTTTATGCCCACGAATGCATTTCTACCGAAGTCTGGACGTTTCTTAAACAATTCTGGTGTAGAAAGAGCACCCGTTTCGGGAATGTAACATCCTATTTGGATTAATTCCTTGCGATTCCAATTTCTTGTCATTAGCTCAACGGAGCATGTGCTGTCTCCAGAAAGGTTTGAATTTACCACGGCAACTAGAAGATGCTGGATGGTTTTTGTTTGCTCAAAGCTAGAAGTAAGTTCCTCGCCTTTTTCAAGCCATAGTATGTAGAACGTGCGGTGAATACTTGACGGGAGAATTCGATTTTGGAATGGATCCAGATAGATTTTCTCATAAGCCATGACAACGTTGCAGAATCCATCAAATCTTGTTACCCAAATTGTGTTTTCGAACTTTGTTACAACTTTGGCTCTTTGATCTGACAAAACTAGTTTTGGGAAATGCGCTAATGTCTGCGAATCTTGAAATTTAAGCGCAAAGTTTAAAGAAGAAATTGAATATTTTGGTTCCGTGTTTAAAAACCAGACAAGATTTTGACTGGTGCATTTAGGGTGTGTTTTGAATATGCTTGAGCTCAAAATGGGTAAAAACGTTTTTGATAATTCAATACTCTTACTGAATAAGGAAGCTGTGGTAAAAGATTTGTTTAAACTTAAAGCTATTAACAGAAACGCTGTTTTAAACATCCCGAGAAGCATATTTTTAATTTTTTGATGACTCTTGGTTTGGTTTATCTAGTTCTGTCTGCGCTGTTTATAGTGATATGAATGCCTCAGTAGATTCTATATGTCATTTGTAACCACCTTTATCAAAATATTTTAAATACAACGAAGTTAAACTTTAGGTCAAGCAACAGTAATTTAATCAATACACAGCTTCTTTTCTCTTTGACGCAACCTTGTTTGGAATACCTTTTTAACCTAATTCATTGTCATAATTTTTGCGTGCATTACGATAAAAGACTTCAATCAAATTTTCCATAATAGAGTAAGACAATTATTTTGGACCTGATTGGCGCAATTGGTATGCTATAGTTATGGTGTATTGTTACAATCAATTCATGTAATTAGTTTATTTACCCATCTTTAAGTTTTGCCTGACGAAGGTTCTTTCTTGAATATGAACTCCTAAGCTTTCGGTACCAACTATTTCTACATATAATTTGCTTGGTTCGATAAAAGTTTCGGAAAGTTCCTAACACGATACATCATTCGGCACGTCTTAGCGAGTAGATGGCGAATGTAAACAGTGACGTAAAAAATAGGTTATTTTATATTTGTATTTGTATTTTTTTATATTTATGAAGGTTACAACATATTTACTTAACATTAAGTAACCTTCAATACAACCTAAGGTGTAACTAATATATGATGAAACGATAGTATGTATAATAATATGTAAGTATAAGCAATTAAAAGCCTTATTCATTATTATTTCTACGCCTTTTAGAGCTACACATTACATTATTATAGCGCCAAAAGAGGCAGAATACTGAAGGCATAAGACATTAACATGTTAGGCATTATAACTTCTCAAGTTGTCGAAAACTTCCCCGTGGCTGAAACGTTTCCTTTGTTCCTAAGCTGAAGTTCTATTGACAATGTTTACTTTTGAAACCCTATTGCGACCATAGTAAGGGTGAGAACAAGTTTGCACAACTGTAATAATATATCAACATGAAATAATTTAGTCCCGGAAGATAAAAGTTTGTCAAATTAACAGAATTAAAAATTTATAATAGCAAGGGTTCTCATTTTTTTGTCGCAGCGACTTCAAACTTTATAATAATTAACGAAAATATAAAAACCGCCTTATTCTTACCAAAACATTTTAAGCACAAAAGACATAAAACGTTTTGCTCAAATATTTCAAAAAATAAGTATAAATAATTTTTGGTTATGTTATAAGCTATTTAAACAAACATTTTTATTTAAAATCGTTGCAACAAGAAAATGAGTAAATTACCCATTACTTACATATCCCACTACTTCTGGTGTGATTTTGAAAAACGAACCAACAGAGTAAGCATCATTTTTTAAATTAGATAAAACAAGTGAAATCTTTTGTTGGGGAATTTTTTTGAAATTCCTGCTAAGCCAACTGGCAATCTTGCGACACTGGAAAATACAGACATCAAATAAATCAATATGAGAATGACAAGGTTAGAGGCCGCATAAAAAATTTTGCCGTTTGAAACACTACTTTGATTATAGCGTCAATAATAATAATTAGTGGGACAATGAACCAACCTCAATGGATATGCTGGCAGCATTAACGTAACTAAATCCCAGAGTCATAAGCTGAGTACAGACCAAGTATCGATTTCTTAGATCCGGGTCATTTAGAAGATCCACAAAATGGGTGGCATAGTAGGAATTGCAGTAGCAGCTATAAGAGCAGCAAACGAAACCAAATGTTTCATTAAAATTCTTTACAAGTTTTCCAAAATGTTCAATTATTTCTACTCCTTTCGCTGCATCCACTTGATCTATACTCCGACAAGCATTGTTTTCTTCGGAAAAAACTTGAGTTGTCTCAAATTGTCTGGTCACATCGTCTGTAACGGTACGCATAAAAAATATTGCCGTAATCCCAAAGATATCTGCCATTAACAAGTTGAATGTTTCAAACATGTTGGTAAAGGCTACGAAAATCATCAACAGTGTAGGAATTTTCCCACAGTCTCCTAACACAGTAGTCGCCTGGGCTTTGATAGATTCTTCCACCACTTTTAGATCCCAAGCATCGATCCCAGAGATGGAGGAGTAGTAGCAGAGCACGCCGGGAATAGAAACAGTGAAATTAAATAGAAACCATATTATAGTTCTCTGTAAAAGTAAATAAATGCAAATGTTAGATAACTTATAATTAAGTATGAAAAACTTGTCAATAAATAACCAGATTAAGTTTGTCGAAAAAAACACATCTGTTCATTACTTTCAATAGCTTCCGACCTGAAGCGTACTCCAGTAGCGGCGTTTCGTTAACGTGCTGCAAGAACTGAAGTAACTGATCTTTTCGAAAGAGCACGTTGAACCGTAGGTGCAGTGAATGAACGAAGGATGTGATTATAAAGCCAAAGTCAAAGTAACTAAGAGGGTCATCCGATGTCCGGACTGTATTTAACGCCTCACGTAGTGTCGTAAACACAATGTATGAACAGAAGGAGTGCATGATGATACAAAATACCTGCAATTGTAATTTCATATATTCACTTGCTAAATGCATAGCGAATTAAATACAAAACAGCGTATAATTATAAAACTGAAATACAAAAGTATGTTGGACAACCTTCTGCACTCGATTCTCTTTGAGACACAGTTTCCCCTCCAGAGGATCAATGGTAAATCGAAATGGAACAACTCCAGGAAAATAGTAAACAACATTGACACTGAATACCCAAATTCGGAACCAAAACCTTGGTGGGTTTTTTTGCTTGAACGCTGGCAATAGAACAGTGTTACCAGTTGCAGCTGTGGCAACATCTTTGTCAGTTATAATTGCCTGACTTACCACAATAACAGACGTAGTACTTATCTGCATTGCATTGATCGTGAGTCAGGTAATTTTTACTCTTTGGAATTACATCTAGGTAATACAAAATGCAGTTAAAATGTCATAAGATTCTTATGAATACTTCCTGTTGGAATCTGATTGGAATTGTTGGGATATTGGTTATTGATTCCACTTGAATAAGTCGAGATACTTATTTGCACACACGTTATACTTCTGCTCACAAGTTCGTAACTATAATTACCTACAACTAAAAAACGAAAAGAAAGATTAACCAGATTAGAAAGCAATTTGTGGCAATTATTTTTTCGAACCATACTCAATTTGAAATTACATGTAACCGAAATATTGAACAATGGGGCAGATCAAGAGAACGTTGGCCATAAATCGATTTTTTGATATCGCAGTTTGAGGAATTCAATAACAACATTTGAAAATAGATTACGTAAACATAATAAAAAACCAAATATCACCCATGAATGAGCAACACGAAAGTGATGCCAGTAATTCAAAGTCGGATGGAAAAAACTTTCTCCATGCATTTGAAATGCAAAACTTGAGATATTAGGCAAGTGTTTTTACTTTTTACGAAGCATTTGAGCACAAAATGTACTTCAGATGATGAGAAAAAGAAGTATCGGAAAGACCCGAAACATTGTCAAAAACAAGTCTGAACTTATAAGATTTTCATGCCATTAAGTGGAATGGCGACCAGCGACCACAAGAAAACACCTTCTTGTAACTCTTACGATTAGTTCAGTGTCTTTTCTGTTATTTGTCGTTGATACTGCTACGGGGTTATAATTAATCATTGAAAGCACAATTCGATTTATGGCAGTCCGAACAAAATGCCCCACTGTGTATTGATTTTCCATTTTCTACTCGTGCGTTCCCATCCAACTCAAGCAAACGATTACTTCAGATAGGAATAACGTGTTGAATTATACAGGGTGGCCCACTGAAATAGGATAATTTAAATTGTTAAGTACGAGCGCATCTCTGCACCGATCTGAACGAGTTATATACTCATCGATAGAGAATTGTTGGGAGTTTTAGGTAATGTTTACTTTTGTTTGCTTTTGGTTGCATCGTAAGTCTCAAAAAAATCCTGAAAGATTTGTCGCTTTTGTCATCGTTTTTGAAGGCAGAAATAATTTTTGAGTAGTTTGGATTCTTTTTTCTCCATGCATTTTTACTCCTAAATTCCAACTAAAGTTTTTTAAGGGATTGATTTCAAATTCTAACGAAAAAAACTTGTGTGTACTAAATATGCTTTAA
>JAAXYX010005870.1:0-10373 GCA_036851915.1 Ptenothrix huangshanensis
CACTCTGTTTCGACTTCCATTAATAATATTAAGTTATACCAAATTTCCTCTTTGTTTGAACGTAGTAGGAAATTGAAGAAATGTTCAATGAAATCTCCAGAACATAGGTATATATATACATATGCATGCACTTCCTCGTACATAACATACTGACTGAACTATTAGATTAGTTTAAAAGCAGGATATAGGATATGACATATAGATACAGATACTTAGGGTATAATATCGTCTATCACCATCACCTACCTACGGGCCTACGGACACGGACACGGACCTACGTTCGGGTATAGCAACTATATAGTCAACGTAAACATGTGCAATGAACTTTCAACTTACTTGACGATCAAAAGAAAATTGGTATTCGAGTGGGTTTTGAGCTTTGGTGTATGGATTTCCGTTGACTAGCCAAATATCATACTGAAGAGAAGAATAGTTTCTACTGTGACGCCATTCGCAAGTCTTCGGGTCACGGTAACAGGCCACAAGACTAACGTACCAGAACCTTAAATCAAAAAGATATTATTCCTTTGACGTTTAAGTCGTAAATAAAATTATAATATTCTCGAACACCTACGAAATAATTGAAGGAAGAATACTTAGGATATCGTTACAATCATTTGTATTATGCATCCACTTACTTGGCTTGGGTTTTGTCTGAAATTGCAAACGTGAACTGATGATCTTTAACAACATCGCTTGGAATTATATCCTCCACGCAAATCCCATTCTTAGGACACGGGATCCTTCTCAGAAAATGTTCCTTTCCATCTGGAAAGCAGCGGGGATCGTATGCTACATGGGAAATCTGTTCGAACATTTGCTTACATGCCAAATCTCTATCTTTGATATTCCGATTGCGGTAAAAATTCACAAAATAAACGCGATCTAAAACAACAAAAGTTCCAGGGTAATAGGGATCTCCGGTAAAAGGAGGTTTCGTGGTCGTCGGTGGTTTACTAGTTGTTGATGATGTTGTAGTTGTTGACGTTGATGATGATGTTGATGAAGCCCCGTTGGTACTTGCGGGAGTGGAAGTCAAGCTACTATTACTAACATTTCCAGTAGAATTTGAATTGACATTCGAAATGGAAGAGTTGTTTAAAAGACTGGGGTTTACAGCATTATTTGTACTTGAAGAAACATTTTTCGTAGCTGAAGACAAAGACAACGGTGAGGCGTACACCGTTGAAGGGGATGATGACGAAATACTGCCCAAAGATTCATTTGACGTGACTGTAACGGGCGTTCTATCAGCAACATAGAAGGGATTACTAATAATTGCCAAAAATAAATCCTTGTGTTCCATTTTTATCAAATATCTCCGTCTTCTGGAAGCCAAACTTGGTAAGAAATAGAAAGAAATCCTCAGACTCCCATGTTCCTTGTAAGTGCAGAGCGAGGCAAGGGTTGTAGCTAATCTCCATCAAAGCGATGATAGTGAAAACACCGAACATGGTTATCCAAGAAGTCGGAGAAGAAGACATGACTCTTTTCTGACCATACATCTTTCCTGTTAGTCGTTGACTTGGATTTGGACTTGGACTTGATCCTGCTCGTGGTCTCCAGGGGGGAAGGTTGTGAATTTCCCTTTCGTTTCCACGACGACGAGTCGCTGTGACACCTTTCACTGACATTCTCCCTCCCGTTCGTACCTTGATTAATCTCGACAAGTTGACTTTGAATATGAATTTTGCAATTGCAGCTTTCTACAGGAACTCGATGTTTCCAATAATTGATTTGCATTCTACTGTAATTTTATAATTTGCAATTGGACTCACGCTATAATTCAGACATAATAAAGGAATACAATTGTTTGACTATTTACAAGATTTACATATTAATGATCAATTATGGCGTCAAATCGATCCAGAACTGAGTACAATAGTTTAATTGTATTGATATCTGTTGCTGTTGCTCTAGGAAATGCTGAGGGTTCTTCCATGTGTTCACATGTTCACTGGTGGCGACTCGATGTAAGACTTTGGTGCTCTGGTCTTGACGAGATGTTTTTAGCAACTTTAACTTTAATAATTGCCAACCAACTTCTGACTTCACAACTTTAACCAACTTCCAACTTTCACTTTCAACTTGGATGTTCTGACTGAGGACTCCTGACTGCTACTAACAAGCCAAAAAAACCAAGTGTTCCCAAGTACAGTCACAGTATGGCACAAAAGCACACTAGACATTACACTTTGAACGATAACGATAGTTAGTTGTTACTTCTGAGACTTGGCTGTCCCATAAGAAGAATAAGACGAAGAAAAACAGTTAAGTGTACTCGCGCACATCTGCTCTTCGTCGTCAGTAATGACACAGTAATAACTGCAGTGCAACTGCAGCTCCATTCACTCCAGCTTGTTCTATTCCAATTCCAAACCTCTCAATCTAATTACCAACTAATTACTTGTCTTATGCCCGTTTCCCCACAGGTATTCCTAATTACAAATTCTTCCATATTCTTCACACCTTTTGCCTTTTTACACTGTATTGCAATTTACTTGGAGTTGGATTCGAGTTCAATGTGGGCACTGGGACTGGATCGTTATCGTATTCGTGATTGTGGGATGACTACATATTCCGACTGAATTCATGTTTCCCGAACACTGTGCTGATCCAATGGGAGCAGGTAAAGCAAGGTTAGCCTTAGCATATCTGGATATTAAAAAATTATAGGGAGTCAGTCGTTAATGTTAATAAACACCACAAACAAACGCAAAACCAACTATGTATTCATGTATTAGGTTAGGTATATATGCTCCTCTGAAACTTTTTNCGAACACTGTGCTGATCCAATGGGAGCAGGTAAAGCAAGGTTAGCCTTAGCATATCTGGATATTAAAAAATTATAGGGAGTCAGTCGTTAATGTTAATAAACACCACAAACAAACGCAAAACCAACTATGTATTCATGTATTAGGTTAGGTATATATGCTCCTCTGAAACTTTTTATTATCATCATCTGGTTTCTTTACGTTGTATGCACTACGCAACTTGTATGCAGTAAATGTTGCATAATTATGTATGTAGGCGTAGGCACACTAAAACATAATAATTAATATAAGTAAAGGGAAGTGGAAAGGGAATCTTTCAGGCAGCATGCGATGCGATGGCAATGTCCATGCCATGTGGGCAACTAGCGTGTTAAATTAAATCATTTCGAATACAATACAACAGAGCAGAGGTAAATACAGTCTATAGTGTAAACTACAGGTAATAATTGTAGGTAATAGTAATACTTTTGAAGCACATAAAGGCAAAGGCAACCTGAGGGAAATTGTTCTTCAATTGACACCTCTTGTGCAAACTATTATAAAAACATAAATTGTCCCTTGCATCCTTGCACACGCTATACTTATCCAATGCAACTCGGCGTTAAACCTTATACAAAGCTTTTCCTAAGTCTGTAACTCAAATTGTAATCTATTTATATACACCTATAGCGCAGGTAGATAACTGTCTTGTAGTTTTTGTACTATCTGTATCTACCAGGTCTGGTCTGGTCTGGTCTGTTCTGGTGTGGGCTGATTCTGGTCAATAATATTGTATACACAGAGTAATTATTCTTTGGGCACAGCTGATACTGATATCTTGACTTGATATGTTATTTTTATAATGATTGGCAAGTTACATATCGTTGTTGGAGATGCAAAAGTTAATATCCTCTGAAAAATGTCACATAACGTTACGAAAAGGATATTAAGTTTTGCACCTTCAACGACGGTATATAGGTATAATTATATCTAACAAGTAAGTAGATATTCACAGTGCAGTGGTTTTGGTTTTTCTCTATAGTCAGAATAAGGTATGACTATGACAGACCGACAGACTGATGCTGGTACATATAGGGTACCGCTTCTGCTTCTACCAATCCTCTTACAAATACATGTGCTGCAAGGTAATTATGACTTCCAAATTGCAAGAGTACAATAATGTACACCTACTAAATTTACCTATGCTGGTCTTACATTACTTTATACTGGCAAAAGCAACCTTGTGAAACAAGAGCAAAACAGACATTCGATACCATGTGAATGTGGCTAATCTTGAGCTAATGGTAATCTTAATAGTCCCTGCCCTGTGTCTGTTCCACCCCACCACATGGAAAAGTTTCGACCAAATAACGATGTGATTATATCCTATCGAATCCGTTGACAGCTGAATTATATCACTAAATAATCATAGTGCTACTTTGGTTCTCTTCTAAGTAGATAGTATTTGCATTATACTTCGTTATAATTTTCGTAGCAAAAAGGCAGTATACTTTTACTATTACTATTAGTATAGCTATTATTCTAAATAAGGATTACAGTGGAAATTTTTGAAGTCATGCCATGTGTGGTAAATGTTAAGTAATTGAATTAATTTTCCCACACACTGTTGGTGTTCCTTGTTCACCGGTGGAAACGAAATAAAACAAGCATAATTATATGCAGGTAGTAAGAACAAGAACTAACAGACCGTACCTAATTATGGTTATTACCATTTAAGTCTTTGGATGCAGTACAGTTACAATTATTACAACTTAAAACTTACTAGGTAAATCAATATTTCAATATTTCACAAAACCGTGATTTAACTAAAGCGGAAAAGTAGTTAATAATTAACACGTGGACTACATTGTAGTAGTAGTTAAAAAGTAGAAGACTTGATGTGAAACTAGCAAAACCCCGAAGGGGGAAATTAAAAATTGCTCTGGTCAAGTGAACATTAAAAGTGAAGTCAACTCTAACACAGTAAAATAAACTAACTTTTTAACTAAACTAAGCAAAATCGTGTATTTATAGTTAGGCTGCTAAAAAATGAATTCAAAAATGAAATTACACACTGTTCTATGGTCGTCGTTGTCACCCACCCCTACACGACTTTTAAACAAGAGTCTTTTGCTCGACCAAATTAACCTAAAGGATCAGCTGTATTCTAGGATTACTAGATCATTTTCTAAGGTAAGTAAACTTATTACGAAATGGTGAAAAGCACAATAAAAAATAGTATTACAAAAATAAACCGTTGAAAAACATGGATTTAAAAAATAGTATCTACCAGTGATAACTAACTTTCGAGTAATCAGGCTTTAAAATAGAATAATTGCATAACGCTTTACTACGTATTAATTAATTGCAGCAATAACTAAACTAAGCAAAATCGTGTATTTATAGTTAGGCTGCTAAAAAATGAATTCAAAAATGAAATTACACACTGTTCTATGGTCGTCGTTGTCACCCACCACTAGACGACTTTTAAACAAGAGTCTTTTGCTCGACCAAATTAACCTAAAGGATCAGCTACATTCTAGGATTACTAGATCATTTTCTAAGGTAAGTAAACTTATTACGAAATGGTGAAAAACATAATAAAAAATAGTATCTACCAGTGATAACTAACTTTCGAGTAATCAGGCTTTAAAATAGAATAATTGCATAACGCTTTACTACGTATTAATTAATTGCAGCACAATATAATTATGATTACAACATCATTATAATAAAACAATAAAAAGACTTACATTGTTTGAACCAACCACAATCAGCAGCAGCGCGGCACTTTCAATTCTCATTAAAAAGTCTTACGAATAATTTTACATCGACTATGATTAGTAAGTGTGATGATTTATAGCATTTGAACAAAGAAGTCTACGAGGTCATCAGGTTTTGCGAATTTAGATACACACAAGTAATATGTAGACTAGTTGCAAATGAACACTAACATTGAAAACCAAAACGATCTAGGCCAAAATCTAGGACTAAGTTGCTTCCCAAAATAAATGATAGTAGTAGATCACATGTGCGCCAAGTCATAAGGTGATGATCGTAATCATGTCTCGGAATTCGTAATAGTAATGTATTACACTATCAGTAAAGCACAGTGCTCCATGAGACCGCCTTTTCAACTTGTAGTCACAATGGTTGCATTTAAAATTGGTAATATCAAATCGAGATGGAATATTGATAGAGTGTTACTGATGACACTCGGAATTATCAATTTTTAATTAATATTCATATCAACATGCAGCTGAATAAATTCTGAAACAAACTTGAATCCTAATCAGTGAGATTTGGAATACGAATATTTCCAATTTAAATCGTATTGGAAAGAGAAATAAATGGGAATTACAATTACCTAAAATTCGCTGATCAGTAATCAGCAGTACAGTGCAAGACTATGAATACCTACTCTGCTGCACCAAAGGGGTAACAGTTTGGCTGTCTCTCCTATCCTCTGACACTTCCACGAATGCCTGTTCTTTTGAAAGGGATATCAGCTACTGCCACTGTCACTGACACCGACATTTAGTTACATAGGATCGGATCGGATCATGATGCAGTCTACCAGGAAAAGTGAATTGTGATTTCTGCGTTCTGTCAACCTGACTTTGGCTTATCCTGTGTACTTTGTACTTTTCAGATACAGCGTATGTCTATGTGTAGTGGTGTGTATGTTTGTGTGAATTCTGGTCTGAAGGGGTGTAGTTGCTTGTACTTGTGTCCCAGAGTACATACGTGATATCCCAATGATACGTAATTCGAATTCGGAGAATTTAGTTGAGCAGAGTTGGACTTGGACTAGGCCACTGGGCACTTTCCAAACTTACAACTCCAGCTGGGAACTGAACGAGATATGAGATATGATATAGAGGGATGTGATAGTCACCGAGAGAGAAAGAGAAAGATAGAGACGGGATGAAGAGAGATGTGTGGTTTAGTTTGGCTTGGTTTTGGTTCAGATCGGAGTGGAGACGGGAGAGAAACGGAAAGAAGGAAATGCCAGGCCACATTACGCGACACGGTTCAAAATTCTAAGCCGCGAAGCCATTCTTCCTTTCTCCGGGCAAAAGTGCAAAAGCGGATTTTGTTCAGCAGACTCTCTTTTGGATCTCCGAGTGAATTGTGAATTGGGAAATACGTGCATGTCTATCTTTCTATGTCTGTAGAGAAATATGGGTAAATGGGCTATAGACCTATAGAAGTATATTCTATATGTGTTATAGTTACCAAGTAATTTTATATAATTATTATATATACTATGGAGCAGTCTAGTCTACTCTACTTCTGCCTCCGTCTGCCACTACTCCTACTTTACTTTGCTCACAGTAATTACATAGGAACAAGTTTGCGCAGATCGCATCTTATCGTAAATTCTTTATAAGCCTCACTACCACTACCAGTACCAGTCCCGGTCTCTGTTCCAGACCCAATACCTTCCCGGCCAATATGCCCAAAAAGACGTGTAACAATATTATTACCAACTCTCGTCTCTATGTGGGTGCATACAGACATACTTGCTCTCTCCTTTCCTTTGTGTTTGGATCTGAATCCTGGATCTGGATCCTCCACATTTGCCTACAGTCCCTGTCCGGAACTAAGTTCTGGTCCATGGCTGTGTAGTGAGTGCGTGACTCCTGCTCCCAGGACTTGTAGGTCGAGGGGTCGAATTCGAGCACAACGTGCGTAGGTATATGAAAGAAAGACAAGAGCAATATATACATATAGTCACTGAAGCTCTTTGACTGCAGTACAAGATGACCAACTGACTATATACTAAGAAAATAACTGTTCTGACAACTGACACTGTACTGAAAGGTACTGGCGTTGCTTCCCTTTCATCATGAGTTTCCCTTTGGTCTTGGTCAACGTCCGTGTCCAAATCATGCAAATTGCAGCTCAGTCTCAACTTAAAGTCTCCGCTGGGTCTCGATCTAGGTGCTAGTATTATAAGGATCATCTTTTTACCGTGTGTAAAAATTGCTGCCGCTGCTATTGCTATTGCTCATGTTTCCAAGTACCTGCAGTACAGTACAGAATCTCCAGATCCACATTCTAGTATGATGATCCAGAAGATTTTTTTGTTTAGAAAAATAAAGCCCGGCGAAAAACTTGTGAGGATTGTAACAAAACTTTGTTCCCTTGGGGGAAAGAGGGATAGACAGGGATTATTAGATTTCAAGCTGATGTTATGCATCATGTATCCTCATCCTTTTCCTCTTCCTCCTTCACTGATATCCCACCCTAGACTGGAGAGAAACAGCGAGAGAGTGACACTGAAAGTGGTGTCTTTTCCATACTGTGATAGAATTTAGCTTGTCACTTGACGAAATGTGCTCCAGGAAGAGAGAGAGAGCTGAAAGAGAAAGGAAGTAGAAAAAGAGAACACACAACTAAAGTTTACAGTTTCGGCCGCGATGACAATGACAATGAATAGGATAATGTGGGACGTTGATAAATAAAATTGTGAGCATACTTAATCCCCGGATTCAACGACTTTCTCCCGTGGATTTTTCTAGCCGTGACGGCTAAGGTGATGTAGATGTAAAATAATGTAATGTAATGTGGTGTAATGGAACGTAAGCAACAATACACTGCAGGAAAACCAACGATGCGGTGATGCAGGTTTATAAATATATATTTCGTAAGTATAAAATATATCTCTACGTGTGACAGACACATCCTAAAGCCCTAGGCTTACGTAACCAAAAAAGGCGCTCTATCGTCCTTGTCCTCATCCTCAGTCTTCGCCTTCATCGTCAACAAATAAAAGGGTAGCGTAAAAGCGTAGGAAATTTACATAAATACTGCCTACCTAGCATTAGTGGGGTCTTAGGTAAAATAGTTTGTGGCAGATTGTATCAATGGAAAGGGAACCAATTCAGAGTTGGAGTTGGAGTTGGAGTTGGAATTGGTGTTGGTATTATTCCCATGTATGTAAGGCCTGTTATGACTAAAAACTTTTCCCACAACACATTGTGAATATTTTCCCAGTGCTGGATCCGGATTCTATCATATCTGTGACTACTTTGTAGATATACTTAGTAGATATGAGTAGTCTCATGTTGCTTAATACGCTCCGCTATGCTAATATTTCTGAGCTGAAAGTAAAAGCAAAAGCCTAATGTATGATTGTATGGCTTCCGCATCCGGAATTGAGTGCAAAAAAGATATTCTGCTGATGTGCTGAGCATCTGAATGATTCCTCTGACCATTGTGCTACTGTACTGGTACTGGTACTGGTATTGCTTGGCTGTGATCGTGACCAGGTCCAGGTCCATGGTATTGGGTACAGATAGTCTAGTCTAGACTCGTTTGGTCTAGTTATATTAGATATAGACTTATATTCGTGGGATTTTGGAAAGGAAAAAATAATCGATACGCCCAAAGGAAAGGGAAAAACATAAAATCCAGGAAAAAATTCCTTTAATACTTTGTTGAATTTTGTGACTCCACAACGTTTTCATTTACCAGTTGGTGAATTCTACAGAGAGAATCTCTTGAGATGCTTTCCATTCCAGTCCATTCCATTCCATTCCTTGCTTTTCCTTTTGCCTTAGCCGTCCATGTGCTTCGGTAGGTATGTACCTAGGTAGGTACATAATATGTAGGTAGGTACTTCCACTCCGATTCCGTTGCGAGAGAATTCTTAAATCGAAGTACAAAGTGCCGCTCTAACCTTTCAGTGTTTTCCACCAAAGGGCAAGGAGATGCTAAAGGATAAAACTATTACATCGTTCAAACCTTTATACTCTAATTTCTAGGCTACTAGCTCCTCAAACGATATTATTTCCACGCTATTTATCTCGACTCGTCTTCCATTACATATACATATCACGCATCCTGTACTTGGTAAACGGATTGAGGAACAAATACTTACCTGCCTACGGTCCGTATCTCGTCCTAGATATTATGTACCTAGATAGTGGGTAGTTTCATCGCTCCTCATAACATAAAAAGCGGAGCTTAGGATTTTGAAGGTTATTATGAGACTGGATAAAAAGCGACAGCATTAATGAGGCTTCCGAAGAAATATTATGGCAGTTAGTAAAAATAGAAGGAGTCATGACACGACGCACATTATCTACTAAGTAATAAAGTCAATAGTACAAGAAGCCTATACATACATACATACATTCATACCTACATGCATATATATACATACATACATAATAGATATTATTTTTATTCACTATGACTATAGCACCTAATTAAAGTAAGCAACGAACTACATACGATCCTATAGGTTGCACATTAGTTGACTAAAAGCCTGGTGGTTTATCCCACAATGCAAAAACAGCTTGTAGCACTAAAACACTAAAGGAAAAGCATGAAAATTAGAACAGTGTTACAATACAAGTGTAGACACCCGAATAAAATTAATTACGCAAATGAATGGAATATTAATGTCTTGGTACACCAAGTACAATCGGTGTTAATCCTCAAAGAAAATATCCTCCTTCCTATACATACCATGGCATGGGGTGGAGGAATATGTAGTAATGAAATCCAATGCAAAATCTAAATGCCTTTCCGGTAATGTTATGGGATTGTTGTTTCGCGAAATTGTAGACAGCAGCTGGATATCAACCTCCCAACTCTAGTTCTACA
>JAAXYX010005871.1:0-10370 GCA_036851915.1 Ptenothrix huangshanensis
GTTACAGTTGTGCGAGGCCAGTGAGGAGCGAAGGAACTTAATGGATGATTGTAGGATTTTGGTGTAATCAAGTATTGCTCTTGCAATTTGATGATGACCCTTAAACAGACCCTTGCATGTAGTCACTTTTTACTTAGCTGCTCTTTCGAAAAAGTGCTGAATAACAACTTTTTTCGAATTAAAGCTATGAAACGCAAAATTAGTTCTTATTATTAATCAAAATTACGAGCAATACCGTGAATACCAGCGAGTTTGCGAACACTTTCCTAAGATTGAATCGGTCGGCGAATTACTGACACCTTTTCCAAGGCAGTGTCTTTGTTGACGGAGGAAAGCTTCTTTGAATGATCTATTCCACAATGGAGTATCATACAGGATGCAGAAATGCTCTTACAAGTACAATTATCTGAGTTTAAACTCTTCTGTCTTCACACTCTTGTGACACTGCACTCTTTTGATCCGCGCTCTTTTGATTACACTCTTCTCACCGGACAACATTCTGAAGCACAACAACTTGGATGATTTGATATGTAAATGCATTATAATTGTTGTGTAATGTTAAATAATTAATAGTCACTGTGTTGTACATGGTAAGAATATTAACTTACATACCAAATTCAAGTAGTAACAGGCTACAGTCTTATTTGGCTTTTGGACACCTTTAGCCATACGATGAGAGCCAGAGAAGACATGAATCCAGACCAAGGAAGATCGGAAGATCCATTGGAATAATTGAATTGAGCTTGAAGTGGTTTGGGTTGGCGTGTGTGTGGAAAGAAAGAATAGCGAGGACGGAGCCAGGTGACGTGGCATGGAAAGGAAGGACAAGAAGAAATGTTTATTATGAGGGTGGACTGCTGCGATAAACAAGGATTTTGGGAGAATGCGTCTGTGTTGATTTCTTTTATTCCTTACCTGTTATAATCCAAGTGGGATCTTGAGGAAGAGCAAGAGCTTGTCCTTCCTTAAGACCCTCGTTCTTACAGCTTTTTCTTTTCTCTGGCTCTCTTTCCCTTCCCTTGACTTGAGTTGTGTGCTCTTGAGTTGGACTGAGAACTACGAAGTCAGACAAGTATGTACTCAGAGGATTTTGGATTGAAAGTAAAGTAATGAAAGAACACAACTTACTCACTAATTAGTTTTA
Source organism: Ptenothrix huangshanensis (assembly GCA_036851915.1). Taxonomy (NCBI): domain Eukaryota; kingdom Metazoa; phylum Arthropoda; class Collembola; order Symphypleona; family Dicyrtomidae; genus Ptenothrix; species Ptenothrix huangshanensis. The sequence continues at coordinate 1,145 of JAAXYX010005871.1, forward strand.
GCCGTTTCGCTTTCCCTTCCCACTCGTCCCCAAACATAAGACCTTTCCTTCCACGTGTTTACTTGACTTCCCAGCGACTAACTTTTCTGTCATTTCAACTTGATACAGCAGTTGTAATCCTTGTCAGTTAGCATTTTCTCACAATGCTTCGGAGTTGATTTCGGTTGTGGTGGCAATCGTCTTGTGTCTACTCGCCAATTGGCCAATGACCAATAGTAGCAGTCGCCGAATCAGTCCTGGGGCTCTCAATCACATCTCAAATCACTTGCCCAATCAACCACACGACCATTCTTTTCCTTTGGCTTTCCAACATTTACGCGCACCATGTCGAAACAGACAAAAGATGTTCAAGTGCTAGGCGTGTTTTTAGCTGTGATTGTGTTGGGAATTCCAGGAATGCATTGACATGGAAGATGTGGCGAAGTGGATGTTGATGGACGGGAAGGAGTGAGTTGGGAAAGAAGAAAGGCTTAAGTGTTTGATGGTTGGTGCGGGCGGGTTGTGATGGTATGTGGGTGAATTGGAGCTGAGTGAGGATTGAGGAGGATGGGAGATGGGAGGTTGAAGGGAAAGTGAAAGAAAAGTGATTATGTGTGTATAAAAGTAAGACGGGAGTGGTTTGGGTGGATTTGGGGATGTGAGTTTGTAGTAAGATTGAATAGTGGGACTGATAGGAGTGTTATTGAAATAAATAGTATAAATAATGTTTGAGTTAAATGAAGGGGAGATGTAAGTTGATAGAGTTTGGCGGGATAAGAGAGAAAAGACGGGCAGTTCTCTTTCTTGTTCGCTTTGATCATCGACCAGAAAGAGACTTTGATGATGTAATAAAGAGCACTGAGCACCCAGCGACGATTCAGCCATTCAACTTGATGCGAAGGGACGGGCAGACGGAAGAAGAGGCGACTGGAGCGGATCCGCATCTGGAGCAGAGGTCACTGGAGTGGCAAATGGTTCGGGAAGATGCGGGACTGGAGGAAGAGTTGGTGGAGAGGGGCGGAGCGTTTCGGTGGTGACCTGGACGTGGAGTTGGGTCAAGAGGTTGGGTGTAGTTGGGAATGGGGTTAAGGTGGTTGGGGTTGAGATGGTTGTCGTCGTTGCACACATTCCGCCAACTTTGGCGTTTGTGGGTTGTTTGGCGGGCCGTGCCTGAGCGTCCCTCCCCACAGGATTGAGTATTGGTAGCTACGTGGTTATTTACAGGGAATTCTATGATCCTGCATCATCCTCCGTCATCCTGCAGTCCGCTCCAAGTCTATCCTTCCTCCTGCTTATCATTGTAATGCTTTTGCGAACACAGGACATTATTAATGAGAAAGCATTGATGAAAAGCCTTTGATGTATCTTCAAAAGAACCTTTGATCTCTGCTCGCCATGTTAACATGACTATAGTCATAGGCTGGTTTTTTCTCGCTCGCATCTCTCGTATCCATCTCTTCGCTCTCATCTTTTCACCCAAGAAAAAACAAGAATCCTTTGAGTGTCTGCTCCACCAAAGAAAATCCCCACCACCAGTCCCTGCGACAGGCAGACTGTGCCCTCCCAAAGTACTTTTTCCAATCCACACAACAGACACCGATGAGTCTAATCACATCTGAGCACACATCCATCTCATTCCGTCTCACATTTCCAGCCAAAACACAAAGCCGCGGAGGAGCGGCAATCAACCGTCCACGTCAACCTTGAGCACGGATCCAGTCTTTGAGGGGAGCACGACGCTTCCTCTTATCCATTGACCCGCAGGTGTGTCCCAAGCACTTACTGCTCCCGGATTACCGTGCTCTGGGTGAGCACTCGTGTAATTCACATACACGCTCTTGTTAACAGTGCAAGAGTGTGGCTTGACGGCGGATTACGCTAATCGCCACACACGGGCGCAGACGAGGAAAGTTGGAAAATGAAATTAAATGCTTTGATTGGGCTGAGAAGTTGCTTATGAAGCGGAGGACAGGAGGCTCGTGTGGACGTGCTGCGATGGCTGTCTAAATGTAAATTGTCAGTGTTTGCGAGGCAGTGTTTGAGTTAGACGTGGATCCGTTCCCTGAGTACGGAGCATTTGCTTTGATTCCTTTGATAAAGAAAGGGAAGGCGAGGGAAGATTAAAGATTTCTTTGGCTTTCGCTGTACAGAGCCAAGTGATTTCCCTGGATGTGAAGGTAAATAGAATTTGCATGGGCACACAGTCGCATGGCAATGTGGACAGCAGCTCTTCCCAAAGCTCATTCTCACATGCTGCACAATGATGCGGAGTCAAGTGGATTCCACTTACACCCGTTTGCTTCCAACTCCAGCCGTGTCATCCTGTCCAGCCCCGAGCAATCCTTCCGTCTCCTTTCTTCGCCCACCTTCCTTCGTCTCATCGCAGTCTTCCCGGCACAACACACGTGGATGCTGCCCGGATTTCCTAAGCCAAGTCTACCCACCTCCAGCTGGAAAGTTGACAAAAATCCAGACATGATCAAAGACTCGAGTCAAATCAAAGAAGACACCACACGTCTATGTCTCCCATACACCCACCTCCAGCACACAGTCACAGAGCTCGGCTAACGATAAGCAAACCAGACTTTTTTCAATCCCAACTTTCTCCACATTCCCTTTTTCTATTTCCTCCCAAACTTTTCCCTTCCTCATCTGATCTCTTTAAAAGCCATCCAGCCTATCCTCCATACACACGCTTATCCACCTCCCACCACACACTCACCTCCAACTTACAGTCTCCAATTCTTCCTCTTCCTCGCACACCACCGGACAACACTGCGCTAAGGCCATTTCACATGAAAATCAGTGCGAGGGAGAAACAGTCAACTTTGACCACTTTGACTAAGCTTTGATTCGACTGAATGGCGACATGTGGCGAAAGTTGCGCTTAGTGGCAAGTTTGCAAGTGTGGAGGAAGTAGAGGGCATGAGGGCTGGGGTATGGAAAGGAAGGCTTGTGTGGGTGAAGAGGAAGGAGAGTGAGGTGAGATGGAGGTTCGGGAGAGTGGGTGCCTCTTCTGAAATATCACAGTTTACTTTGCTTTTCCCACTGTGAAACATTCAAGGGAAAGTGGAGTAAAGTAGCGGGGAAGATAAAAGAGAGTTGAATCTTTTGAACAAGTTGAAAATTAAACGAAAGCTCGTTCAAATTACATTAATACTAGTTGTGAATTATCTTCTCTCTTCGCAATAGTCTTCCGCTTTGGCTTTCTGGTAATGGACTAAGGATTGAAATGAGATGAGACGAGATGCGACGGATTCCCTCGCTAGTCCCATACCTGCATCCGTATCAAAGGCCTCTGCTCCATCCTCACAACCTCCCAGCCTCACTCTTACCTGCCTCTCCAACTCCATCCTCTAATAAATGTAATTAACCCGAGCTCACCAGCACTCTACGCTTACCATGCGTCTTAATTATAATAAAGCACTAACCTCCCTACACTTCCAACCGATTACTAGACTTGATAAAAACAACAAATATCTCTCATTTCTAATTCCCTTCTCACTCCTTCATCTACATTCCCCCCTTCAACTGCCACTGGCTGGCTGTGCCCGTTTCTCTCCGTCTGCTCCCTTGTCTCCGTCCCATCTTCTCTAAAACCACTCACTCTTGAGTCACTCTTCCCTCCATTTCCACACATTATCCTCAATCGCAGCAACTTGCTCCAGTGTCTGGTCCAATTATTTCCTTCCTACATTTCGCCTACATTTCGCCTACATTTCCCCTACATTTCCCTGGTTAACGTTAACTAAGTGTGTATCATGACACTTTTTACTTTCCTTTCCTTCTCTTCTACTTTTCTGGTTTTCAGTTTCTTATCAAAACTTGGAAGGAAAAGTAAAAGTTTGTTGATTAGAAGCAAAGATAAAAGTAAGTGTGGATCGCATTTCTTCTCATCGCGTCCGCATATTAACCAAAACTCGAAACTTTGTATCTGCCCAAGTTTTTCTCGTTTCAGCATTTCGCTCGCACTTCCAAATTCCTGTCGTCAGACGCAAAAATAAAAATAATTCCAGCCCAGAAAATCTGTGCAGACATTGATATGCACATGTTCGATTCTCCCCTCCCGTCCTTCTCCTTCCCAACCTCATCTCCTCGTACTTGCCTTTTCCTTCTCCAACTAACCTAACCAATGACAAGACTAGCAGCTTACAGGCTACTAAGATTAGCTCGTCTTCCTCACTTCCTTCTCCTCTAGTCAGTATTTTCTTGTTCGCCAGCCGGTGGAAAACCAACAGAATGTCAAATCAGATTTCAACTTGAAATCTCCTAATATCTCAGAATGCATTTATGGTTGTGGTCTAACGAAAGAACTGTAAATGGTTTGAATGAACAAGTGAGCAGCTCAGCTGTGCTCACTTCCATCTCCAGTAATTGCTTCTCAAACATCTCCGTACTTCATCCAGTCAACATTGACATTCTCAAGATCCGAGCCAATAAGTACGTAGGCGGTAAAGCCAATCAGTTAGAAATTACTGCTTGAGCGAGTATATGAGAATTACATGTGTTTTCCATTATTCAACAAGAGCTTTACGCTGAACATATCGCTTAAATATCAGAAAGTAATTACACCGCTATTTCCGACTTGGGAAATGCCATTTGGGCGAGCAGAAATAAAAGTTTGGCCAATGATGGAGTCAGGAATTGAAATATTAATTTCCCCTTCAGTGTAATGTGTAAGCAAAAGAAATATAAATAAATTAATTACAAGTCTCAAACTTCCAACCATTGACGGGCGACAGAAGGATGGCTTGATGCATATTCCGCCAGATATGCAGATCCATGTTTTACCAAAAAGATAATTTAAAGATTTCTATTCAAAAGTTGTAATTCAATTTAATTTTAAATTAAAACTCATTCTAATTACTCAAATGCTCAGGAACGAGTTGTCCTGTGCAGTTTCAAAGCATTTTATCTTGACTCTCCAAACAACCTGCGGTTGGTACGATAATGAATCTTAAAAGATTCCTAAACTTTACCACATTTGTAATCATGTTAAATGCCTATGTTCTGGCCGTAGTTGATTACTGTAGTCCTATCTGGGCTATACGGTACGTGTATGCTTCGTCCCCAAAACATTCGTCCCCTCATCATTCGTCCAAGACCAACTCGTCCCCGAATATATTCGTCCCCAAATATATTCGTCCCCGACATTAATCGTACCCAATATATTCGTCCCCCAATTATTAAAATAAGTAATTCAAACTTAACGTTTTGTAACATTTGCACTTGTTTGATATTAAAAATAAGTGAATAAAAACCATGTACCACAATTGATTTCTTAAAAAATAAAACAAAAAAGCCTATCTAGTTGATTACATAATAAAAATAAAAACTAATTTCCAGCATATAAACTACCAGCCACGTACTATGTTCGATAAGTTATACATAATTACTCTATTTTCTCTAAGTATGCTATCGTAGAAATACTTTTACGTGCATCAACTGCTTCAAATAGTTGTCCAATGTTTGATTGTTTAAATCCTTAGTACGGGGCACTCCCTAGCCTCTTGAATAGCAATGCTTCTATCGTCTTATTGTATCGTAACATAATTTAATATAGGTATACCCCAGTTGCTTTAAATAGGTCGTAGTTTTGTATAACTGCAGAATTGCAGATTTTGAAATATTTGAAATCAGTACTGGTATTTATATACCGTGTTCCATATTCTGACAATTAAATAAAACCTTCAAACAAACAAACAAACCTACAAAGTGCATCCACTCTTCTCATTCTCATCTACCGTATTTCCAATTAAAATTTCAGCCCAAAATTTAGCTTCTCAAGTGTAAAGCTTGTAAAAAGCTTTTTCAATAAGGTAAAATATAAAAATTAAACGATCCTAAAAAAATAAAAATACATATAAGATGCTGAAAACTCACTTATGTTGAAATTTGTACCATTTTCAACGCAGTTTGGGCGTGTCTCATGCGTCAGCATAAATGTTTCACAGACGGAAGGTAATTGAAGAAGAACATCGTATTTCAAAGAGTCGTTCAACCAGACGGATAGACATCCTATTTTATGATGGGAAGATATAATATGGTATATGAAGTGGATCTAGTCGTATTCCTCATAACCACTCCTTAGAATTACTATGGAAAGTTGCGAAAATCTCAAAATATTGTCATAAAAAATAGAATAACCCATACTAGGTGCATGTATTAATACTGAACATTTGTTTGCACTTTGCTGTCTTAATTGCACCGTTGTAGGAAACAGTGTAGTAAAGTTTTTGCTTTCTATCAGCAAGGTTGGTGAGCTTTAGTCGACCAAACTTGGATAGTTAGTCATCAAAATGTTGCTATAGTTACTGTCTAACTGTCATTGTTATCCGCCTCCATCAACTCATGTATAGCCACCCTCCGAATGGTGCTATAGTTCATATAGGCTCACTGTAATCACATGTATGTGTACGTGTGTGTCATGGAATGATTTCCTAAGACAAGGAAGTACAAGTAAGTTTATTCAGAATTGCTGTAGCACAGTTGGGAATGTAATGCCATGACAGATGAAATGTGGAGATAACCTGAGCCTGAACTGGCTTTCTCTTTTTATTGTTGTTTGTGGAGAAGGAATCGAGAGGTGGTTGTGGATACGAGTTGAATTAAATGTTTCATAAAAGCTTCAGCTTGAGGACACTGAATTTGTAAATCCCCTGCTATTCATTTGCACTACCTTGGCTGAATCATTGCGTTTTCCGTACCTCTCTTGTATGGCATATGCTTCTCTTTCTCTTGATCCGTGTTAAATTACTTTCTAATTTTACTTTCCAACTCCAGCTCCGACGTAGCTGGTGTTTCTTTCTCTGGCTGGAACTTAGCTCGTGCCCCCGCTTCTCCTTTTAGCCTTGCTTCCATGTCATGCTTCAAGTCATTAAGAAACCTAGATTTTTTCATTAAAAATTATCACTCCAACTTTCTCAACTCCACGCTCTGTCAGTAAGTTACAGTGCATGGAGATGTCTTTGCTCTCTCATAAGTACTAAGACTGAGTGGAAAAAAGTCAAGTGAGACACTGCCAGCCTTCGACTAGAGCACTTCATAAGAAATTAAAACTGACAAGTTGGTATTTTTTATTTTTCCTGCAACTCCAGAGCGTAATTAAGCACTCGTAGATAAGATATTTGTTCAGTTCTACTTCGACGCGCACACGTTTTTACTGGAGGATGCTGAGACGTGGATTGTGGATGTGAAGGCGAGATTCTGGATCCTTACCCCTTTACCGAAGGCAGTAATGAGAATTCATCTACTGGGAATTCCATTGCATCCTCTGTCTTCCCACGTCCGATTTAATTTCCATTGTCTCTCTTGTGCTTAGCTTGATTTGAATATTCCAACCTATCAACTTGATAGCGTCTTATTCACATTTATTGACTCACTTGTTCTCTCAACTATTTTTCTAATTCTAATGTCTCCCACTTCATTTAAGTTCACGTCGTTTCATTACTTTTGCAACTTAAAACTAAAGTGCCCCGCGGATGTTTCTCCCTTCAGCGCTGGCTTTCGCAGCATAGACCGAGTTGCAGCCTTGCGTCGAGCACCTCTCGACAGCGTGGAAAAAACAAAGCAGGAATGTCTCAAATTAGATTTTTTATTTCTCATTAATTTGCATGAAATCTTGGAATCGGGACTGAAATGCTATGGGGATTTGTGCAGGAAGCGAATGTGAAGGGAAAATGCGAGTGGGGGAGAAGGTTTGCGATGTGACTGCTTATGCAGGTACAGCACAACCGAGTTAGTAGAATTCAAGATAGAAACACGGGAGGGAATGGAAAATGTAGACATTCTCAATGAGCTTTTGTTTCCACTTATTGTGATTAAGTAGTTAGCACTGAATATAAAAAGCCATAGAATGATAGAGTGGAAGAATGGAAGGGAGAAAAAAGCCAGGCCTGAATTGCTGGATAGACCCGTAAATGTTTCCTGGAGAAAAGAAAAAGACGGGGAGATGGGTGGGTGTGGAATGTAGATGAGATGACGACGATGATTGAGTCAAGTGGAATGTGTTGATTGGGATTTCAAACAAGTGACTTGAATGCGAACAAGCAGGAGGAAGGATGAGGACGAAAGCTTTCGAGTTGGTTAAATAATGTCACTCCGAACTCCAGCTTGGAATGTGACGAGAAGAAAGAAATGTCTGCTCTAGTCTCCAATCTCCACTATCATGCACCACGTCACTCACATTCAACAAAAGTTCAAGTCTGGCTGGCAAAACAAAAGAAAGCCAAGTGCGAGCTATTGATTAGTTTAACGAAAAATCCCATTTCACCCACTCTTCCCTCTAATCAACCAAAAGAGTACCAGCAGTGCCCGTTGTTCAGTTTCCGTAAAAATCCTCACCATAGTCGCATGCAAAGGACGATGGGTGCAGACACGACCTTTCCTTTTTACTTGCTCCTGCAGCTCAGCTCACCTCTTTCCCTTCAATCCCTACTCGTGTAGTCTCGTCCTCTGTCCATTTTCACCATTTTACTTCATCTTAATGTGGTATGTGCTAAGGTGTGACGATTAACGGCATCAGCTGCGAATGCTTCTGTGCACATCGTTTGTGCACATGTAATGGAATGCTATTACTAGACTGAAAATCACGACGATAATGTAAAAGAGAAAGTCCCACAAAAACAAGGGGAAGGACAAAGAACAAAAGTCTAACATATTACAGCAAATGAAAAGTTACGTTACATTACTCATCGTGAGTATAACAAATTCAATAAGTAAAAATAGTGCTCCGCACGGGTACAAAAATCGTGTACCCGTACCCATACCAGTACCCGGACCACGGGTACAGCCAAAGTTGGTGGTATCATATCTCCACCTACAGCCTAAAGAGGAACACACCCAGGAAAATGAAGCAGCTAACCGACAACGATTAACCTTCTCACCACTCTTCACGAAGCTGATCAAGAGAAGGAAATGAGAAGAGTAACAATTAACCAAATACACAACCACCATCCGTGGCAGAACCACCGGTAGCACCCATGAGAACTAACCCACTATCCTATCATCAGACTACGTGGCCAGAATACGGCGCTCCAGTCACCGCATCACCGAGCAGCTACGGCGCTCCAGCCCCAGCATCAGCAGCCAACAACCACGAAACTCGGGCTCCCAACCCAACGGAAACGGACCCACTACAAGCGGCTGTGACCAACCCTGGACAGGCGCCACCACCAGCAGCACATGTGCACCGTAAGAGAGGCCGCCCGAAGAAACAGGACCAACCAGCGCAGCGCAACCCAGCCCC
>JAAXYX010005873.1:0-10367 GCA_036851915.1 Ptenothrix huangshanensis
AATTATAATTCCGTTGTGACATATCTCTGTTGGGGCGAATTATTGACGAATTTGTGACGTATACTGACATTGGCTATAATGTAGTTAACGATAACCGAAGCCATTTACTATGAGCTTATTACTAGCACTTACTACTGGATTCTATTGCTGTAATTCTTTGAAATTCTGTATCCATTAACTTGGAGCATGATCCTAACCAAAGAGACAAAGACGTTTGCTAAGGCTTTCGGGGAAATGTGAGAGATTGGATGCTGGGTGCTCAAAATCATTTTACACATCGTCGTGTATAAAATATATTTGCCACGGGGGTATCCTGTTATTGCAGAGATAACGGTTTCAGGATAAGGTCGAAGCCATTTCAATAATTTTAATATTTGATAAATTACCTGATGAAATCCTGGCAAGGGATTCGTTTCAAGAGGCGTCCAAACAGAAAGACGAAGAAAGAACGTCCGTTAATTGTAGACTGGAGAGAACGATGTTGTTATAAACACGAGTAAGTTCACGGATGTGTACCGCTTATGTTAAGTACTGTTGGCAAATATAAAGAAAGGAGTGATGCATAGTGAAGAATTCGTAGTAAAGACTAGTGTTTAATTACAATCTTTTATTAGAAGTATTGTCGTAAGCTAGATTGCAAGATAATGACCTACAGATTTCAGGTAGGTAATTAATTTTAAAATGGGAATTCTGATTTATTACTATTACTTATTTATTGGGCCAGTCGGCCCAACATGTAGTAATGTGACAAGACGAATCAACGAAGCCCAACCTAAAATAGGTAGATTTATTTATTTAGAGATTCATTTTTATTTTTATTAGTAGATAGTGTTTTTCCATCTCCGATTCTCACCTCATCGCCACCCAAGGGCGATTCCTTTTACTCATTTTTAAACACAGTCTTTCCATCAGTGATTGCCCACATTACAAAGAAAAAAATGTATAAATTCGGTCGCCTTATTAACAACAGTACAATACTTACTTAGTCACACTTAAACAACTGAATCATTTTTGCTAATAATGTAATAAAATATTTGCTTTACCTGTTTAATAGCCGACGTCAGTGGCAAGCAAGACAACCTGTAGTTCGAAAATTACTTTTCTGGTTTCATCAAAGAATCGAGAATGCGTGTTCCAGAAGGTCCAGGACTTCTTCCTGTTTGTGGGTTTTTAGAGGGAATGTATACACTCCATGAGACAATTGGACGCGGAGGTTTCGCAAAGGTCAAAAAGGCTACTCATTTGATAACCGGTGAACGAGTTGCTATCAAAATTCTCGATAAAGCTTCACTGGGGGTAATTTTCCACTTATTTTGTACCTTCTAGTTTTTGAAGCAATCCTAATTGAAGCTATTGTATCATAACGTTCCTCTACACTTCGATGACAAACTATACTGCGCCATTATAACTATCCCCATATTTAACTCTGTATAACTTTAGGGTTGTAAAGAGTTGCCTACGAGGAGTAGGTAATTGTGTAGCTTCAGTCAGCTGTAACAAAGGATCGGGTTACTGGGCTGGTGAAATGCAGTTATAGCTGGATCGGAACTCGTAGTCATTGAGTAATAAGCAAACTTTTTCGAAACATTATGATTACGATAACACATCGAGGCAATTCTGATAATACACTTAAATCGGTCTTGGTGTTGGCATAAATCATAAAGGTGCCCGTTGCTTGTACCCAAGCGCTGGATTGCAATTGGCCTTGGCTTAGATTCGTATATTTCATTTGGTAGTTTTCAAATCAGTAAGTCTCGTTTATCATAATCACTTATTGATTAGTTTGGCAGGTGGTGCTTTTATTCTTTATTTGCTCCAGGTAATTATATTGTCATAATCCAACTCTCAAATTAGATGCACGTGCAAAGGCTACATTAACCATGTTAGACTGAAAAAAATACCCTTGCCCTCAGAGTACTAACGTTTCACCTTGTTAAATTCAAGTCCTACCCAGACACTGCCCTATCATTGGTTCTTGAATAATTCGCTTATTCACTTGGATTACCCTGAGTTTAACAAGTTTAGGTGTATTTGATGTTGGTTTTACTATTTAAGTTTTTGCTTACTTTTTCATGACTTGACTTGTTTGTATCATTTTGTCTGAGTTTCGTAATGATTCATGATGCAGTTTTTCCTAACTCCAATTTAGTCACAAACGTGTCTAAAATTGGCAAACAAAAGACATTTCCAAATGCCTATAAATGATATGATCGTATATTATGCAATTACACTGACGGTCTGAATGTCACTTCTCATACGAGACACCCAGTGATGTCATTTTTGACATTTCCACATACGAATCTTTATATTTATTAGGTAGGTATGTCCGATTTTTATGCTTCTGTAATATAATATATGTTATCATTTTGTATTCTGAAATCAGTGCTATAGATTCATTAATTAATGGAGGGTCCCATATTTTTTACCTACATACATAATTTGTAAAGTGATAGGTGATGCACGCTTACGTATTATTGCACATCGTCGTTGAAGAATTAAAAAAAGCTATATGCAATGCTGAATGTATAGATTACAGCCTTTTTTCACAACGGCGATACGACAGATGTTTTCAACTCAACTTTTATGCATTAATCGAATTTTTAAATAACCAAAAATTTACGTAGTTTCATGGAAAACAATTTGCATTTGTGTTGGTTAGTCAAAGCGTGCATTGTGTCCCAATAGCATTAATCAGTGTAGGAATAGCTCAAATGTGAACGTAAATTGCTCTGGTCGGGAACTGACGACTGAGAAAAAAGTCCGAGAATTACGCTTAAGGGGATCATCACTTCCGGGCATCTGTGAAATAAAATTAAGAGCTCTTTAATTGCCTTTCTTTGAGATTATCATAGTATCCGTTATTTGATGATCATACATATATGCTTCAATAGAAATAAAAATGTGCAAAATGAATTAATCTTCACTTTACTGAACAACTTTGAATTAATTCTTAATAGCGGTAATTAAGTACAGGTACAAGCGTAAATGTTAAGGTTTTTTGGCTTCATGATTGAATTCATTCTCTAAATAGGTGGTGTAGTTGTAAATAATATTGGTTAGGACCAATATTACTGCCAGCTAATAACCCCAATTGCTTAACTTGACAGGGATTGTTGTTACGGGTATTTTTAGTTAGGTATATAATTGCTGTAGCCGTACACCCACTGTAGGGTTTATGGTTATTATCTCCTATTAAACTAGCGACCCTGGTAGTGATTATTTTCCTGGTTGTATTGCTTTATCTCTATAACATTGTCACGCGGGTATAATTTATTTCTTTTTAAAATGTTTGGTTTTAATATGCACACATTAATACCTTATTAGGCTATCTATAACTAACTATATTTGTATAAAATTTACATCTCAAATCTATCTTGTGTATTATGTATTTTGTATTCTCCTGTGGACCGAGGTGTTTTTTGAATCAATAAGTAAATAATAATAATAATAATAATTTATTTCAGGTGGACCTCCCACGCATATCCCGTGAGATCGAGACCTTAAAAACGCTAAACAACCCATATATTTGTAAATTGTATCATGTTTTTGATACTGCGGAAAAAATATTTATGGTTATGGAATATTGTCGCGGAGGAGAGCTTTTCGATTACATAGGTAAATTTTTGTCTTTTAGCACGGACTTGTAAGTTGCCGAACTACTCATTAACATCATCACGCCTGCAATATGTGCATTTATCTGATATGTGTGCAGTTTTACCGTACGTTTACTATTTAATGCACTAAAGTATTTTTTTATTTCAGTACAACGGGATAGGCTTGATGAACCTGAAGCAAAGAGAATTTTTCGACAAATTGCAATTGCTGTTGCATATATTCATAGCAGAGGTGTTGCCCACAGAGATCTGAAACCGGTTAGTCAACATTATTTTATTTGTTACGTCAGTTAAGTTAAGGTTTTATGATTAAGTTACTTTCGAACCGGGAGGGAATGACTTGGGTTGACCTGACGGAAACTTATGGATAAAATAATTTATGTAAGGCAGTCATACAAAGAAGTGGATGAACAAGGGGGACGAGACAATGAATCAAAAAGTGTTGATTTTTGCACTGAAAGCTCACACTGTTTTTAGTGGGTACGTTTTCTTAAGGGGGATAGAGATTTGTTTTGAAACTTAATGAACTCCAATCGATTCAACTCGTACTATACGTACGTAGATAGCGTACCTACCTATTTAATGTTAGAATTGCTCTTAGGTAATTCATTATTTAGCATTTAATAAGCATTTATTTTTTAAACGTGTTTTTATTACTCGTTGTAGGAAAACATATTATTGGATGGCCAAAATAATGTCAAGTTGATTGATTTTGGTCTCTGCGCTGCCCCTGAAGGAGGTCTGTCAGCTGCTTTGGAAACGTGCTGCGGGTCACCTGCTTACGCAGCTCCTGAATTAATTAAGGGACAGCGGTATATTGGTACATCTGCCGACGTTTGGTCCCTTGGTGTTTTACTGTATGCTCTCTTATGCGGCCGACTTCCATTTGATGATCCCAATTTGACTATTCTTTACGGAAAAATTCAAGTGAGATACTTATAAGTTACCACATAATCATGTACTTATTTATACATAGTTCTGTGCAGCAAGTAATTTATCAGCAACCGCACATTTTTATTCAAACCCGTTTTATATCATATTATAGGATGGAAAGTACGCAGAGCCACGGTATTTGTCAGAAGGAAGTAAGAATATTCTCCGCTGTATGCTTCAGGTTGACCCGAATTATCGGTTAACTGTGGGTGAGCTGTTGAGTCACACATGGTGTCAAGAGGGAAAGCCACTGTACACTCCAATTACGAAGCCGGATACGGTATAATTATTTCGTGTTTAGATGAAACTCGTTTTGAGTTAGTTATTTTATTACGTGCTATAAAACAGGCAGTTAGATTTTTCTATTATGACTGGTTGCTGCAGTGGTAATTAGTTAAAAATTATATGCTTACTTTAAATGATAAATCCAAGAAAAAAATCGCATTCAAACTTCCTTCTTTTAGCAGTAGTTTTGAGCTTCATGCCATAATATACTAGTTAACAATTAGTGACAAATCAAGTGTCTGAAACTGACTTTGTCTGATAAAAATTTGTTTGATTTGACTAGCAATCAAATGAGGTAGACGAGGATGTCATATTGCTTATGTCGTCAAACTTCCAAGTCAAGCCTAGTGTACTGAAAGCCAAAATAGTACAGTGGAAGTACGACACACAGGAAGTTGCCACATACCTTATGTTGCTTGATAGAAAAATTAACTATGGGGAACGTACTTTTCGATCTATGGGTCTCAATGCTTCCGTTGTCGCAAAGGTAGTAGTAATTATTGTTATTTCTCCTTTGTGTTTGTAATTTTTCATATATTATAAGTAAAGACCAAGCGCTCTACATCAAATTCATAATTTTAGACCACTCCCTATGCGCCGCACGTAAACTTTGGTTCCATCCAGAAGTCATTGGAATCTGAATTCTCTGAATGCGACTCACTATGACTCCCGAATTTCGACCCCGGTTCGCCTTTGCCATTCTTCAATGGAAGGAGGCTTGGATGACTGTAGCTTATTACAGATGGGAAGCCCGAAAGTAGAAGAAGAGAAGGAAAATAATAAATATGAAAACAATAATGACTTCAGTCGACCAAGAATTCCATCTCCGAAGAAACAAGCCAAGTACTTTGACAACGGTAAGTTTTCCATCGGTTACCTTAATACTGTCAAAATTTACGAAATTGAGTATCCTGAGTATATAAAAGTTCCTTGTAACGTCTTTGTACACGTAATAACTGGTTTAGTTGCTTCTATGAACAGCACCGGAAATTTATCCATTAGTGTATCAGTATAATTCGAGAC
Organism: Ptenothrix huangshanensis; assembly: GCA_036851915.1. Lineage (NCBI taxonomy): Eukaryota > Metazoa > Arthropoda > Collembola > Symphypleona > Dicyrtomidae > Ptenothrix > Ptenothrix huangshanensis. Next base: position 5,856 of record JAAXYX010005873.1, read on the forward strand.
CTTCACTTCCAGCTACAATTTGTGATTAGATAGTCTACTAGTCTACTAATAATCATGATTTCTGATTTTGCATGTTACAGCCCCTGCTACACTGGTTGCAAATAGCTTGTCACCTGCACGGTCAGCAGACAGTGTCATTAGATTGTCGGATGGAATGAAAACACCAAGGAATGACAAGTAAGTTCAATATTGTATCCACACGTAGTTATAATCTTGATTCGATTATGTAAATAAGTGGTACATTTTCTGTGTTGGTAAGGTGGAGAGGAAATATACAAACTCCTGCTAATTCTGTGACACCATCGCGTCGAAAGGTACTGGGAAGCATTGAGCGTGGGATGGATAAAATACGTTTAATGCTAACCCCAAAAACGGGCAACAAGCACAAGACAAAACTGAAGACTATTCCTTACCACGGAAAGGTACTTCACTAATTTAATTTCCTTCTTAATTATATTTTATATGCTGATTTTTGAAAAATGATATGATAAATTATACAAGTGATATATTCTTCTTGTCCTTACTCTAGAGTGCCTTTAACATTTCGGTCACCTCCCATGCCGATCCAGATTGCTTGATAAAGGAGCTTAAATCTTCGTTGCTTAGCAGTGGTATTGACTGCAAACAAAAAGGGTAATGTTTTGATTTGTTTAACCTTTTTATGGCTGTATAGTATTTTGGGGTAAATCTGGAGGTAGGAGCTTATTTTTAAGATTCAGATGTCCAGATAACTTTTACTGCTAATGTGAGATTTGTGTGCGTAATTATTTTGTGCATCTATATATGGTATAGTCATATACATTTCTCAAGAAATTGTTATCTGTCCACGTTTTCTAGATACCGTCTACTTGGAAAAGTCGAGTCACACGACACTCGAGTCCTCAAATTTGAGTTAGAAGTAGTAGCTATTGATGAACTAAATCGCATCGGAATCAGGCGTAAAAGGCAGCAAGGAGATGCTTGGGCTTACAAACGAATAATTGAACAAGTTCTCACTTTGTCCCATGTCAGTGATTCGGTTCAAGTACCGTCTGTAAAACCACCGATTGGGTTCGTTCAGACACCTGCAAGACCTCGCACTATGCAAACGATGGTCTAAAAAATGCTGACTTTGCAAAATCCTCCAACTTAATTGTGTAACGTAGCCCACCATTATGCTATATTAATTGTATTATCCCTGCTCTTGATATAACTATAGTTAAATTATCTGATTACTAATTAATGCATTTTTGTATAATTATTTTGATTATAGGAATATTCAAGCCAAGCAGTACAATAACCTTATAAGTTTTCCGCAGAATAATGCTTCAGGAGGGTAACGGCTACTCACGTCAGTATTCGTACAGTAATTATATAATTAATACCTATACATAGTTATATCATATATAGCATGCGTCACATTAGTACACATCATTGTTCAAAGTATTGCGCTGCTACTGTTAGCTGCTTAAATTCGTTAAAAATATTAATTTAAACGTTTCAAAGATGACTTCTTATAATACTTTCGTTTTTTGTAATGCAAAAGAGGTTTTTCTATTTCTCCTTTGTTTTTTGACCAAGCAATTTTGTATTGAAAATAAAACAGTTGAAAGATATTTTTCAATAGCAATAATAACTTTTTTCTGCATTAGATACGGAATCTCTTACTTTTGTTGTCTAAAAATAGTATTTTAATGCCAGTTTATTTGCATTCATTTTATAATACAATTGTTGTAATTACCTATATGTGTGATCTATAAAATCCATTTTTGAACCTAATTGAAAGAACTCGCAACTTACAAGCTAATTTCAAAATACAACAGCAGAACTGATTGCAGGACATTTATTATCTAAACTCCTTTTGGTTGACATGCGAAGAAATATTAAGCACGACTGATTTTTCTTAACCTATGGAGATTATGTATGTTCACATTCTGATTGTTTACAAAATGTTTAATCATGACATTGTATAATGCTAAAATAAACAAAACTGCGCTTTTTTGTTGCATTATTCCGAATCATGATACTCTTCGCCCAGTGACGAGTCTTTGACTACCAAGCCAAAAGTTTGTTTTATTTCATAGGCGATTAATAAGAGCTCAAACGAACTTAAATTCAAATACAGTATGTAAAGCTTATTATCCTTTTCTTAATTATATTTTTCGCACAATAATTAACTGAGCTCTTAAACTACCATTAAACCTGGTTTTATAATTTGAATATCTTATATAATGTGTATTCATAAACCTGAAGCACTGTAGGTCGTAATAAACTTTTAGTTTACGAACTCTGAAAAACTAGATAATTACCTGATGCTTGATCGTATCTTAATTTTGGTGTTTTGCGCCGAGTTGTATTAATAATCTCTAATATGACTTAATACATACTAAACGAACAGTCATTCTTTAGTATCGATAAATTTAATAAAAATGTTAGCGAATGTATACAAAATACCGTTTTACACCTAACAGTAGCATGTATTCACAATTGCTCAAAGTAAAATTCATAGCTGGATGGTTTTGATTAATAATCATCGAACTCTGCTTTGGTTTTACCCATTTGTGCACTGATAGCCTTTATTAGGTCTTCACTTTGAAGGCCCACCGAATTCCATCGTGCCTGCAAATTTAAGAATTTAGCGTCACTTAATTTAGTTAATTATACACTGAATATAAAATTATCCGATGCGTATGGAAGCAATTTATTAGTGCTCGTGAAAGTATTCGTACCATATACTCAAGGCTTTCGTCTGTTGTATGATCTTTTGAATAGTTGATATTGATTTTTGTACCCTGCACAACTAGCGGAGACAATTCCGCTATTCTTACAGCTACTTCCGTAGCTGCATCCATCATACTGAAAACATTTACATATTTATCAGTCATGCAAAAACGAAAAAAGTATGCAAAATTCAACACTAAAATACTCACATTATCTAGTAGTAGCTGTATATTTTGTTTTACCTAGCTTTATCCGGAAAAACACGACTAACAAAACCACTTTCTTTAGCTTCATCCGAAAACATCTTCCTTGCAGTAAAAGCTAATTCACACATTAGACTGTGGCTACCAATAATTTTTGGTAATCTTTGGAGGACGCCTACATCAGCTGCAAGACCTAGATTTAAATTATAAGTACTTTTTAATTAAAATGCCATTTATAAATGCATGGGATAATTGGTTGAGAGGACATATAAGTTTACCAATTGCAGGTTCTTTTATTTGAAACCAAGCATCGTTTGTAGAATAACGAATATCAGCAGCACTGATTAAATTGATTCCCCCACCTATGCAAGCGTTATGGACTGCAGCGATAACCGGTTTGGTGCACTGGAATGAAAAGAAGTTGATTATAAACAACAACTTGGGACTCTTAAACGTGATGACAAATTCCGCGTTTCCTGCTACGTAATAAGGAAACATTTTGAAAATTAGCTTTCAGTAACAAGATTTAAAATTGCTGATAGTTAAATTGGCGAGCTTTTAATGAATTATGACGACTTATTACCTTTTCAAGAGCAGTAAAAGAATCTTGATATTCTCTTATTAAACCATAAAACTTCTTAGCCTTTCGAGGTGCGTCTAAATCACTCTGAGTGACAGTTAATAAAGGCCCTGTGTCACTTAGATCCAAACCTAGATAAGCAAAATACTACCGTCAACCGTATTAAAGTCGATAAACGAAATGGTCACCAACATTAACATTTACAGACTGAATAACGAAAAGTTTGTAATTGTACCTGCTGTAAACATGCGACCATTTCCACTTAACACAATTGCTCTACAATCAGATTCCTTATCAAGGGCTCGAAAGCATTCTCGGATTTCTCTACAAACACAGAAGACAGATAACATGACATTTCAATATTTCATAGGCAAAAATATGAGTTACATTACGTCAAATAAATTGTATTAATTTCTTTTCGATATCTCTCGTCTCACACCATTAGCAATAATAATTGAGAACGTATGCCGTTCAATAAGTGTTTAATTTGGCAGATTATTCATTTCATACAAGGAATTTCGACCTTACCTCCAAAATGCAGGGTTCATAGCATTAAGTTTTTCCGGCCTATTTAACTCCACTGCACGAACGTTAGGAGCAATTGTTTTGACAACAAGGGTTTCATAGTTTCGGATTCCACGGCACACTTTTAAAGTTGACTTAAAAAGCGAAGAAGAGTTTAAATGATTCATGACGGCGTAGCAGTTCGATCAGCCGAAATATGATCTGAAAATAAAATCATATAATAAATACTAATGGAACCTATAAGACTTAACGCAATTGTGTCGAATTATGCATATAAACAAGTGCGCCATCAACTAAACAAGTTAATTTAAACTGTTAACAAGAACACCTTATAATTAAAGTTAAAATAAAAGTTTCTATTAAAATTAAAAATTAAAATGCTAAATAAATAAAGTTAGGGTAAAGGTGGGTAATTGTGAACGGCGGGTAATTGTGAACACTTCAAAATACAATTAGTAAGAGTTAATAAAAACTATCACAGTGTATTTTAAAATTATAAATGAC